>VWZT01000087.1:597726-684863 GCA_013397055.1 Pachycephala philippinensis
AAAAAAGGAAAGAGAATGTTATTTGGCATTTTGGTAGAACTCCTTTACATGTCTCAGAGTATCTTACAAAATGGTCAATTCTGTCTGCACCTGTGCCTAATTCATAGCAGACTGGATGGGCATTACAGAATGGTAAGAATTTGGCCCTCTGGCACTGAGCAGGAATACAGAGATTTAACAGGCTGCTGAAACAGAAATCCTCCATTTTTTCCTCAGTGTTTCATGCAGTTAGTTTGACAGCCATAATGCAAAAGTTTATGCTACTACCATCATTGCTATTGCCTCTCAGATAAGTACCCTTAAAACCTACTTGGTTTAAAAAATCCCAAAATTAAAAAATTGTAGTAATACTGAGAACATAATTACACCCTTAAAAGCTAACTTCTGACAGATGAATCAAAAATTGGCCACTTTTCCACTGTTTTTTTCTTCTTCATCTTGTCGAAAAGAAGGCAAGAAGCAGGTGGAAAATGAGTGTGCATTTTATTGCTTCTGTCTCTAATTACAAGAACTGTGTTGTGCAATGAAAAATCTTTTAACAGAGCAACAAACAAATTCTGTAAGGTGGCATCATCTGTTGATGATACTGCTCCCAGAACTCTTGTTCTCAGTATGAGATTCGAAAACATGAACATGAAGCCTGGTCAAAAGGCAACTGCACTGCTGTAACCCTGCACAAAGCCGAAGGCTCATCTTAGATTAAAGGCTGTAGAGGTCCTTGCCCCCCAGAACATTATATCCAAAGCACACTATTTATATAACACGTAGGACGTCAGTATTCATAACAGGAGAGCTCCAGGATTCAGATAGAAGACTGTTTACTGATTTTGGCAAAGTTTTGTGTGCAATAAAGGGGATGAGCCAAAGAAGAGTAAAAGCCAGTAAGAATATTCTGATACTAATTCTTTCGGCTCCAACGACTTTTAATATAGTTTTATGTTGCTCTTTCTTTTCTTTTTTTCTTTTCTCATATGGCCATGGTTAAAGAGCTCAGCCTGTGCTTTGGTTTCAAGAGAAAAGACAAATCTTTGGCTTGGCTTTACCTTCAAATTTTGGCGGAATAAAAGGGCAATCTGAATTAAAAATAAAAATTCCAATTCCACCCCACTTTCATCTCTGTTTTCAAAAAGAAATGGTTCTCTGAAGAGTAGATAATGCTAAATATGGTGTGAGTGAAACATCCCCATGCATTTTAAAGAATGGAAGATCTACAATCATATTGAAAATTCCAGGCCAAAATTTCTGCTCCTGTAAACTGGAACCATTCCATTGCACACAGTAGGGATCAGCAGCAGAAAAGTCAGTCCCAAGAATATTCGGAACAATTTCAAAGGCTTCTTAGATAATGCATAGTAGCAAAGACTTTTGAACTAGTAAAATGAGAGTTTTAAAGTGTGTCTAAGGATCCTTAATCCTTTACAACCTATGATTACTTTATGTGCTCAGAAGATCATTATTTTAACATACCACACAAAACACCTGTATAAATGGTACAGGCCTTGCATAAATACTTCCCAACAATCTATTGTGCGTGAGAGTAAAGAGCAGGTTTCCCAAAGTGTTATTTTTCAAGGTGTTTGCTTGGTTTTTCCAGCCCTTTCAGACCTGTTCCGATCTTGTCTCCCCACCCAGACAGGCAAAACTACCTCAAGCCATATTTATTTTGAAGCTCTCGACAACAAAGAAAGAAAATCCAAAAGACTCGTTTTGGCAGTACTGCTCAAGTAAAACAGATTCTAAATATTTAACTTTTACAGACAATGAGCATTACAGGAAAGAGCAATGTTGGCATTCAGTCACCTAATAAGGAAACGTTTTTATTACCGCTTACGTGAAGACAGTTCTGTTATTGTTTCTACATATAATGCGTTGTATACTTTGTGTTTTTTTAATTTGGGAAAATTAAACGTTGTTTAATGGCTTGACAATAATGCAAAAGGAAGCTCAGTGCATGATTCTCCCAGGAGGTTGTGAAGCTATTGCAATCAGAGCTGTTGCTAATTAAATCTGCCTATTGTTACAAAGCATTTGGGGCCAAACCAATCAACCACTGGCATAATTAATGTAGTCCACAAGGACCTTTAGTGGTACTTGTTTTCATCAACCATGAGGAGCAAACACAGGCTAAAGAGTGGAAAAGCCCGTGTATTTACAAACTTGCTTGCCTTTGATCTCATTTGGGAATAACTACAGTACAGTCCCACAGCAAGTACCCTTGAACATTAGTAATTTTGCTTCATACATGTATGCACATTTTCATAAAGATACCATGCAGGAGAAGACACAGGCTCTCCCTTGCACCAAACTCTTTTGCTTGTGTTCTACATACATATTTAACAATGACACAATGGCAAGTACAATTTGCAGAATGAAGGGGTGGAATCTTTGAAGCAGTTGCAAGGAAAAGGAGTGTAAATCCAATGTCACGATTTACGTGACTGAAACACTGAGACCAACAAACAAAACAAAAGGCATGAAGTCTACATGCAAAATTGAAAAAAAGGGTGCCTTTTCATTTAGAGAAATACCACTATTTCAATAGGTCAGTACAACATCTTTTTCTTCACTTCCACCTGCTACACTGCATGTCTGTAAACCTCTGTATTGTATTCCACAGTCCTGTACTAGGCACTCTCTCAACCACCTCTCTGATGAAATTTTTTTTTCTGCTTACATTGATCTGTCCAGACTGCACCAGCCCGCCCTGAAGCAGAGTCAGGGTTAGAACCCTGGAGATCCTGGCTAGCTGCCCTGAATGTAAGCAATGAAACCACGCTGTCTCCCTCCACCAGCTGACATCAGATGTTTTCGCATACAATACTTTGTAGGCTGCTTAAGTCTCCACAATGACATCCTGAGGAAGTGATATTGGCACAAAATATAGTCCAAGACTCTGAGCACTATTCAGTCAGACCAACATCATTGACATTATGACACTTGTACTGAGTTTTATTTGAAAAACTTAAATGTTAACTTCCACAAAACAACTCACAGCCTTAACTAAGGAAGCATTTGTACTGAGGAAGTGCTCTTACTTAGGATGAATTCTTACTAAGGAAGCATTCTTACTTGGAAAAACACTGAATTTATAATTCACTAGCTTTAGGATCAAACATCTAGTTACTCCTGCATTTTGGTATCCTTCAGTATCCTGCAGTATGGATACCACAGCTGTACAAGGTATCTCTGAAACCATCTCTGACATCCTACAAAGATAGGTAAAAACACCTTTCCAAGTTTATTCAATCTAGAAATCAAGCTCCCTCTCCTATTCTTTGCAGTCACTGCTCAACTGGGTGCTCCTAAGAACTTTCAGTTTGGTTTGGAGTCACTGTATTTTTAGAACACAGCCTGCAAACTCATAGCAGGATCTACAGCCTTTATCCCTTGGTTATTCTTCTCATAAAGCCTCCAATTTAAGCCTCTGGCTGTATTAGTTAAAGAGAAGATTGAAGAAAAGAGAGATGAGAAATTAGTGCTACAAGAAATGTTCAGCAGCATTTGAGACTGAACAATGATATCCAGGCAAAAATTGAGGAACAGGCTATTGACAGAAGAGAAAGAAGACTGAGAAGGAAGGACTGGAAACAGAAGAGAACAGGGAATTCTCTGTGTGCAACCAACATTGAGGATGAAGAACAGAGACTATAATAACATTGCAGAAGGCTCCAATAAAAGCAAGTATGAAATAAGAGATAAATTAAGCTTAAGTATAGTAGTCCGATTCACAAACTTTCTAAAGCTTATGCAGGATAAAAAGACCTGAAGCAAGGCATTTTTCATCTAGCCTTACTGCGGACAGGTGTGCTCTATATAGAAGCCACACAGGCTCATTTTGACAAGAATATTGAAAAGGTAAGTGCACCATGACATCCTTAGCACCATGGTTACTTATGTGACATATTTGCTGACGTGAGAAGGTATTAATGAATATTCAATGTTTCTGAAAATAAATATGCTTTAGTGTGCAAACCACAGCATCTGGAGACAATTAAGTTGTACGTAAAGGTAATAAAGAGAAAATATTTTATTCAGTCTTTCAGCTGACAATATCAGTAGAGTAGAGGAGCCCTTGTGCTGACAGCACATTCATTAACGTCAAGAGGAATTCCAGCTATGCAACAGCAGCAGGATTGGGGTGGCCTGTCCTATTGTCACTGATTCAGCAGACTAATATACTACATACTAGCTACTTTAAGAAATGAGTGGGCACTGTGTTTCCAAGAGAAGCGATAAAACAATCGTCCGTCCTGTACCATTAATGTCCCCATGAAGAGAAAAATTAAAATAAAATTAAAATAAACCCTCCAGGCCTGATTCACATCTCTCCTCATAAGTCTTCCAGTGGTATTATCCTTGTAACTGCAGCAAAGTCACTCCTATTTACACTGCTCTGAGTAAAATGAGGCTTCATGCCTGCTGAAACTAAACCATCTCCTCCTACAGTCATTTGCTATTATTATATTGGCCTGTTTAGCTAAAGGGATGAACTACAGGATGTGTGACAACATTACAAGTCACTGTTGGTAGGGAAATGGGGAGAAATGGCCTTTCAAACAACTGACATTTATACTGATATTATTGGCTTTGCTGCTTCTCTTTTATGTCAATTCATACGAACTTAAAATCACATCCTAAAAATGATCTTATATTGCTTTTAAAATCGGATTAGAAACTGCAAGAAAAATAAAACTGTAAGTCCCTTAAGCTAAGGGACTTATACAGCCAAACAGGGGAGCAATGAGATTAAAAATTTTCTCATTACTTTCTGGCAGTTTGAGATTATGAATTTAGCTACATAATGGGAGTTTTAGGAACGTCAGAGAGGAAACAAGATCAGAAGTTACTTAGATTTCTGCTCCTCAAACCAGTTAGGCAAGTAAACAAACAGAAAGAGTCCCTACCTCCTTGCCAGGACAGGGATGTTCTACAAGAGCAAACTGCACTATGACAGTGTGGTTGTGAGCCTCTGCAACTAATCACACCTCTCACTCTGTTAAGAGTCTCCATTGTATCTGAGTATGTGGATGAATTCACTAAAAATAGGTAAATAGAAGCATCAGAATCAATCTTTGTCAGTCCTTTTATCTTTTGGAATTTGCTTTAATATAGATAGGAAAATTTGGCCTAATTACTGAGGCAGACACTCAATCCCTCCTATGATTTACACCTGAACAGATCTTGCAATTCTGAACTATTTGCATTCTTGCCAAAACTGTATCTCAGATTTTGGGGACACTAGAAGAGTTAATTTGACTTCATACTCCTCTGCTTCCAGACCAAATATCAAAGAGTTTGTTGCCCTGATCTAACTGGGTGCACTGGAAAATAATTCAAGGTCATTAAAAGTCACCCGTGTTTGAGGAATTTATGTATTTATAATGCATTCTAGTCCCAGAAAAACTGCATCTAATCATTCCTTCGAATAGAGGCCAATAATTTTTTTTTTCATTTTGATAAGTTGTTTTTACACACTGAAGAACAAAACTGGTAAGTTAAAATATCACTAAGGTCTCACTGGAAAACAATGGTACAAGTTAACTCACTGTTAAATGGCAAAACCATAATTTTTTTCATAGATTGTTATGACTGTAGTACAGTTGGCTGAAAAATTTTGACTGTCTGCTGGAAAACCAAGTATTTGAATGAAAAGATGTTTTTCATTCAGTGTTTCTTTTTGATAAAAAAAGGGCTGAGAACAAAACAAAACCCCTCAACAAGCTGTTTCTTTCTGTTGAACTTCACAGAGAACAACACAATCCAAGATGTCTACAGGTTTCCTGAGGTGTCCGAGCTTATAAAATGGGGACACCATTATGTCCTACATGTACTATCAGCCTAAGGACCCAACCCTCAAAAAACGAAGAACTAACGAAGTTTTAAAATTACAACTGCAACAAGACATTACAATGAACCATCAAGATTTTGAGTTTTGAGCCAAAACCATTCATTTATTTGAAGATCTTTTTTGCTCTTTGAATTTTGTCTTGAAGATGCATTTTTTTAGATGAAAATGCATTTTTTTTTAAAAAAAGTTCCCTAGTAAGTAATGTGTTTTCCACAGAAGGCTGCATTTTCAACCAGTTTGGCATATTAAGCTTTGCCCTCTCTTTTCTCTTGTGTTTTGACCAAGAGAATTTAAGATCTGAAATTTAATTTACAGCCTTAATTGTATTTAAACATAGTTTTATTTGTGGATGAACGCAGATACTTAGCCTGCTGTTTTTAAACTAAAACAGGTATTAAAAATAGCTTAATGAAAAACAGTGGTCTGTCTCCTCAACCACTGCTTCTTCTCCAGTAACACAGAAATCTAGTGCATTGTGGAAACAATACTTAATGTTATTCCTGGGCAGTTATTCGTAGGCACTGCAGAGAGCAGGGAAAACAGTGTCTAACATTTCTCTGGAGCAGTCTGGTTTGAGAGATGACAGAGCATGATGTACAGAGTGCAGTGAAATGTAAAGCAAGCCAGCAGTAATACAATAGCTGGGGTGTAGATGAGAAGATCTCAAAGTGGGCTTACATACCTTAGCAACATAATTTGACTAAAACAAGTTCCCTTGCTCTGATGACCCTTGGTGTGGCTGTGCATGGAAAGGAGACTCTGCACTGGAAACTAACAAAAGAATCCAGCACATTGCATTAAGGACAGGGTAGGGTAAAGGATCCATGGATGACCTGGGACCTTAACAATCTGTAGAAGCAGACACTGCTGTAAAAAGTCAGACTAATGCAACAGCTTCATTGTGGATATGTGGCCAATGCACAGACTTGGGGGTGAATTCCACCCATCACACAGAAGTCACTGTAGGCGTTGAATTTCTCTTGCTTTTGTACCAAAAGGAAAACAGTAAAATTACTGATGAAGCCTCAAACAGCTCCTGCATCACGTGGTAATTTTTTACACAATTAAGGAAAAAGCCAAGAATTGCTCGGAAAATAATTAAGCAATGCATGAACTGTAACACAAGCTGAGAGTCTCTTCAAGAATTTTGTTCAGAGATACATAGCTTGACAAATAAGAAAGTTGGAAGTCATAGGTGATAAATCATCCAATTAAAAATCCCTCCAAATTTAAGCAACCATGACTAGTCAAAACCTGATTTACCAGGGAACATTACATGATCCTCCCATGGTCTGTATTTCCATAAACAACAGTCAGAATTTTTTGTGCAGATCAAGCAGTAGAATTCTGCTTGAAAAAACTGGTTTTGGCTTCTTTTTCGAACAAAACTTATTTAATTATCGGAAGGGTAGATAGTTGGTTATTTGACTTATCCTGATAGAAGAAAAAACTGTATCTCTGCATGGAACATGGACATTTTCTCCTAACTATGAGATCATTGGATGATGATGGAAGGTCTGGCAGCTCTTACTGTTTACCCTGTTGGAAGACCTATCTTCTATATACCACCCAACAATCAGAGTACAGCCATAGCCAGATCCAGACTGTCTTGACTGAAAGTTTTATCTATTTCCCAGAAAGATTATGTCATTAGATATGATCCAATCTAATATGTTTCTGTGCATTAACATGATTTACATGATTTTTTGTATCTGTCATTAAAATATAGACCATTAACCTGACATTCCTCTTATGATTTATGGACCTTATTGATGTTTTTATGATTATGCAATCTGATGTCTAGTAAACCCTAGAAAGCTCTGGGTAGGTGGGGGAGTGCATGTCTGAAAACTGAAGGAGAACTTCAAGCAGGACTGTTGTGTCATTTACTTGCTGTAGAAAGTAATGTGATATAAATAAAAATGGTCAGGAAAGATTACTATCTTTTGGCATCAAATTTTAACACATGCAGTAAAATAGAAATTATCAGCCTTGCATAAAACAGATTTTTTTTTCCTCCCCACAGTGGGGGTCCAGTAAAGCCCTGGAACATCCTGAGCATAAAGAACATCAACTGGATGTAAAACAGAGCTCTTTTTTTAATGGTTTAGGATGGGAGGATCTTCTCCTGTAGTGGGAGGAAAAAGCTGGAAATGTCAGTGCTTGATCTTTTTTAAGGTTTTGAACTAATATGTAAAATTAAAAAGAAGATAAACAAAAATCCTTGTGAAAAGGATTATTAAAGATAGGACAGTTCTATAATAAGCATGATCCAGCAGCCTATGAATTAAGAATGAATAATAATATACAAGCAGTGTGGGGAGGTCTGGAAAGTTTAATCTTCTTGGACAAATCTGAAAGAACTGAAAGAAAACAGTAATTTTCCTTTACCAATTTAGGTCAGGCAAGGCAAAGCAAGGCAAGGAAAAGAAAGAGGATCAGAATATGTAGCGTAATTTTGTTCAGGGGTGAAGAACATGAAGAGGTTGAAGAGTACTGTTCCCTCTTTTGCAACAGGTAAATCAAGACTAGAATATCATTAAAAATTGCTGCTGAAAAGTAAGACAAAGTCCTCTACTAGGAACTGAGTCAACCATTTACTGATTGGTCCTAATGGTCTGAACATTCAGCAGTTTGTAAGCCATGAGTATTTCAGCTGCCAGAGGGTATCTTGCAAACAATATTCAGAAAGAATTTTACTCTAAAACTATTGCGGTTCTTGACAGAAAAGAATAATGAAGGAGAAGTAAGGAGAACTACCTCCTACTCTTTAAAATATTTAAAAATATAACAGTAGTGGGTATAACAAGTTGTGACAGTGCCTCATGCGTCTTCCTCCCCAGCAGTTTCTTCACAATGCTAGGTTTATAGTAAAATACAAATCAGAAATTATAGTTTACTCCAAGTAATTAAGTTCCTTCTTGAACTCTAAAGGGAACATTTAGTGAATCAGCTACAAGAGACAACCCAAAGAGTCTGAAAAGGCAGTAAGACTGTTGTTTTGGAAGCTTCCCGTCTTCCTCTGCATGAGTTTTTCTTACTAAACTTCCACGCAATGCTCTTCTCTTTAACTTCCATGCACCACTTTGCTGAGAGAACAGGCCAAATAATAAATGTTCTACCAGCTCATGTCTTTCAGTACCCACAGATTTTACAAGGCCCAAAAGCCAGATCTATGGCCAACACAAAATATTTGGACTTGCTGTAGATGTCATGAAATAATGCTAGTGCCTTTTCTTGTGTAGGGAATTGACTTGCAGATGAGCCCAAGGTAGCAAGTTCACAGTTAAAATGTTCGGACTTGAACTTGTCTAAAATTTGGCAAATTGCCCAAATTGGGCAAATTGCCCATCTGTTATGGACTGAGTTTCCACTGACAGAATCCATGTGTTGACTTAATAGCCTGTTGGGATATTTGAAGACGTTTAAAATCAATACTTGTGCCTTCTACTTTCCTTTCATGGTTTGAATTGAGGTTTTTATAGCTCAAGTCAATTCCATTTCAGATACTCTAGGTTATCAAACCTCTGTGCCAGAACATCACAGATTTCCAGTAGGTTGTTGTAACTTTTAGCCCATGACAGTATCAGTTACTTTAGGCATGACATGGATATATTTCCACAACTCATTACCATGCTTTTGACTTCTCCAGCTAAATACAGCTAATGACTGCATTTACAACACAAGCTTGGGAGTGCAATTCCCATGGTTGAGTGTGGCTCATACCTCACCAATTGTTGGAAAGAAACACTGTCTTTAGGGCTGAAATGAGCTAATAACAGGCAAAAAGCTCCAAGTTTTCTGTGTAATTCAGTGCTTTGCAATTAATGGACCACTTCTACTCAGGCTCTTTCCCTATGCAAATCTACTTTATGTATTAACTTGAAGTCCATTTCTGAGTGTCCAATACAGGCATAATGTATCAAGAGCAAGTAGCAGTGACCCTCATCTGCCCCTCCTTTAATGCTAAATACAAGCAAATTTGAGAATGGAAGATTAGCCAGGTTCTGCAGGCCAACACATGACTTCCTAGGAACCCCTCCTGAAAAAGACAGGCAACAAACTTTTAAAATATTTTCTTCCCCCTCTTGCCTATTTTTTTTCCTCACTTTGTTATGATATCCATTTTGATTTCCTTCTAACTGGTGTCGTATCCCAAATCTTTACATTGTGAAATAAGCCCAATTCAAAATACTTCTAGAAAACTTCTAACTACTTTGTAATAAATATGTAAGTGGGAACATGCAACTGGATCTTATTTTTTTCTTCCTAGCTCACACAACTTCAACTGCACGTAATTTGTCTTCAATGAACACTGAAAGGAACATCTGGAAAATGCAACAATTAATGAGAATAAATAAAAAGTCACTGAGCTGTTACTCAGTTTTCTGTCTCTAGGTTATTAATTTTCCTACGCTTAGAAAGGAATTGTTCTTAGAATTGATGTAATTGGGCAGACACACAAATTCTTACATTTGTTTCCTTTGAAAGAAAATGCTATTTTTGGTTTTGGGTTTTTTTTTCATGCAGGTTTTTTTTCAACTTTAGGACTGACTTTTGTCAGGATAGGCATAACAGAAAGAAATTAGTCAGATTCAGTTTGGAATGAACATGAGCATTGGAGTAAGGAACAAGGTTTGTCTTGGTCCTTTATAGGAAGGTGACTTTCGGGGAATGATCAGTGCACGAGGATCCCACTGCAACAATGGAACAATTGCCTCTGAGAAACAAAACAAAGTAGGCTAACAAGACAGAAACCTCACTGACAACCAACATAGTTTCCATGTGAGAAAAACTCTTATGTACAAATGCTTTGAAGCTGTCAGATGACAGGGCAATAAAAACTGCATTCAGCTCTTAGAATGTCACTCTGTCATATTAATCAGTCTCACTGGCAGACTTTGCCAACAGATTCAGACTATACAGATAGACAAATGCAAGCAGCTATTTTGTATAGATACAGACACATAATTATCAATTTCAATTTCATTTATTTTAGTCTACTAAGAAGGTATTCTCAGGAGACATTATAGCAACTGTTTTCATTTGCATTTGCAGCCAGTCTATAATACATTGCTGTATGTGAATGTCAGTGTTTTCCCAGATGGTGTTTTGAGAATGAAAGTCCTGTTGGATCGAACTCTCTGGGACTAATTGATAAAATCTTGCAACAGATTTTTAAAGGCCTGAAAATGATAATCTGTAGCAAAAAGGCAGCAATAAAACACTAATCCATTGTGTCATAAAATTAAATAAAAAGCTATGTGTCCTTTTCATGTGCGCACAGGTGAAGTAAAAAATTACGATGATGATGATCCTACATTACAAGAATATCCAGATACAGTGGTTGAAATTTGGGCACTCTTGAAATCACTAAAACCATAGTTTGAGGAGACAATTAATTCTGATTTAGGATTCTTCATTCTGGAGGAAAAATGTTATAATCACATGATCCGCTGCTTTTTGCATAGATGTGTTCAGAATCTTGACAACCTGACCCTGCCTCAGAAGCCTTAATGGCAGACCAGGGTTTTCTCTGGGTCGACCCTATTTTATGATGGATTATTTATGGTGGCTTGTCCTCTAGCACCTGCTTAAAGCATATAAGCATAAAGATGGCAGAAATCGTGAAGCTGGCACAAACACTACATCACGTGACTGTGTGATTCTGATGAAATGTGAACTATTGGGTCAACAAAGAAAGGCAACAATTTTTCCTGTCACTATTTTGCTCTCATCTATTTTGTATGATAATCCGTAAACATACGGGATTATCAACACAACAAACACCAATTTTACAACCACTTTACAATGCTTACTAAATACACAACCAATAACTAAATGATAAATTAACATATAAATCATTAGCACTAAGAATGCTGTACGATTAAATCTTTATGGAAACAGAATACAAGAGTATAATATTAAGAGAATAGAACTGAATAGTAAATAGGTGAAACTGTACTGTATTTTAGCCACTAGAACAATATTCAAACATTTTTTTATCTTAAATTACATTATCAGCAGAATCTCCAAGGTCCTTAAGTACCTATGTAAGTATATTACAAGTTATGGAGGACTTTTTCTTTCCTGTATTTGCAAAATTAATGAAATTTTACACTAATTATGGTTTATTTTGTGGTGTACAGATTCTACTGAGAAATTTCTGAGTACTTTAAGAACGTTCTTGAAAATCAAAAATATTATCAGTTAAACTCACCCTATTTATTTTTCAGGAAAGTACTCCAACAACAGACTACCAGAAAATAATGGCTCTTAAATTCAAGCTAACAAAATGAATTTGAGGCTTCACTGGGCATTGTGAAAAGGATCAAACTACACTTTCTTTGTCTATTTTAAACTCGAAAAATGGCATATAACCTCTGAAAAATGTCACACTTTGTTCCCAAGAATCCCACAGAGATATAAACTGCTGATAGAGCAGATGCAGGAAGGAGAACCTAAGAGATTTACAGTCCAACCTGAGTTCTCCTCAGGGGACTGCATTTTCCCAGTTAGGTGATGGGAAAGTATCTGCACTGTCTTCTCCACTCACATTAAATTGCACTGAGCCCCGAAGTCACAGAAACTGGCAATTGCTAAGAACATAGTCCAAAATATCCATTTACTTCAAGGTAAAAAATGTTTTGTCCTCTAGTCTTTACAAAATACTAAAGCTCTAAAAGAGTAGTACCTGGATTTCCAACTGATACTGGTGTGGGATTAAGTTCATCTAAAGCACAGACACCTTAATATCAGCTACAGATCCGAACTAGCCACCATGCCTAGTGAGCTCCAGTTACCCAGTCAGCCTCACAGTGCTGGGGGCTGTGCAATGAGCTGGGTGGCTCTCCAGGCTCCACTGACTGCACTGATTACAGCACCACAAACCACAGCAGGAATTCAGACACTGACTTCACAGACACACTGCAGTGTAGGCTGCTACATTCTGATGCCTTAATCTGAACCCACGCAGTCCCTTGTTCAATGTTTCCTGTTTATTTTCTACACCTCTTGGTAAAGTTCTTATTTGTGTCAATCTGATACAGCAAATCCACAATATTTGCTGTGAAATGGAGAAATAAATTAGGAGTGTGGGGGTATTCACAAAATATTTCCAAATGCACTATGACATATGTATAAAGCATCCCAGCAAAAACTGTTTTAGCAATGAGATGAATACTCTAAGTATGGAAAGAAAAAGTATTTTGAAAATCATCTTCAATGTACAAAAAGAGCTAAAATGGAGATGTTTTTACTCAAATCAGCCACTCTAGATAGAGCTATTGTAACATGATCCAATGTTGACGGCATTTTTGCTGGGAGTAAAATTCATCCTCAATAACTTATAGGTGAAATACCACTCCACAAACGCCTTAAGTGAACAGCAAAGGCCTATTTCTCTGAGTCAACAAAAAGAATCTACACTAGAAGGCATTATAGAACATGGATATATAATCCACTAATTTCATGCCTTGCATCTGTGAGTCTTGCAAACGACATTACTCAGTGCTAAATTAATTTAGGCTCATTCAGTCAAATGAATGCACTGGAGAACTAATATAAACTAGAATTTCCTGAGCCATTATTTTCTATCTTCCAAAAACTAAAAGTTTATGCTGATTTTACTGGCTAATTGTAACTGGCAGGTCATTTGCAGAATAGTAAAAGCAAACCACTTCATGATGGGTACAATACATTTAATGTATTCATTTGTGGCCTTAACTCACAAAAACTTTCTCCTAAGGAGATTGATTTCTCAGCTCAACACAAGTTTCTAGATGACACATTGATCATGATATATTAGAACATATATTCAGGTAAAAACTAGGGGGGAAAAAAGCAGTACAGACTAAAATAGTAAGCTTTTAAGTAAGATATTTATGTTTTGCCTGAAATTTTTAGTTTGTTGTTTTTTTTTTTTTAGTTATGTTCTATAGGTAAGGATAGATGATAGAACTATTTGCACCTCAAAAATTTATTTGAGAGCACTAGGATCACTATGGAAAAACACAGGAAAATTTAGCCCATTATGAATAAATTTGGCTTCATATTTTGTTTTATAAACACAGTTCCTATGCAGAGATAAATTTTCCTCATTTTACTCAGAGAAACACTTTTCAATAAGCTTTCTGGTGTTTGTATGACCAAGTCTGAATCAGAGTTTACTAAGCTAACTGAGTAAAGAAGACATATATATTTATCCTTTATATTGAAGCCTGGAAGTGGGAAGGTGGTTAGTTTACAATCCACTGGATTCGGTGGCAAGATCTGTCCTGGTCTGCGCACATAACAGTCCAGAGTTAAATCTCTGTGGATGTTCCCAAAAGCCTTGGCATCACTCTAAGAGGCAATAAAGGACAAATCTTACCTATTTTTTCAAGACCTTAAAAACCTGCCTACCACAGTCAGTGAGGACACTGTTTTTAGCACCTGGAATCACCTTGATTGAATATGCCAATCTGGCACATCAGATATAGCTACAATTTAAAGCAAGGTTGGCTACACAGTGCCTCCTGACATACTTCTGCTAGCGTGGGTATGGCACCAGAGTCGTGAACAAGTCCTGTTGTTAGCAAATCTAACACAGTCATACTTTTGATGATGAGCTAGCAGTCACAAGAGAGGTAAACGCTGCTTCTGGTTCCTCTTCTCTTGTAAATATGTTTTTAAAGAGACTGAAGATTACCAGTTCCCAGAATTAAACCCACATTTTTGTTTTGTCTCTGTGTGTGCTGTGTGTCTCTGTGTGTGCATGTGTGTGCGTGTGTGTGTGTTGGAGCTTTGGCTTCCAGCAGCTACACTGCAAGCTCAAGAAGCCTTGCTTTAGTGTCTAGCACTGTTAAAATTAAACAAACACTCCTAAAAGTGACAATTTTCTATACAAATGTTTTATGCAACAGATGTCCCAAAGGAATTCTGTTCTTGCCTACACTGACTAAAGAAATGACAAATTAAATCTCCAGCATGAAAAGTATTTGCTTCGAACTCTAGTCTACACTGTTTAAGTTCCTTCCCTTAAGTGCTTACTGGAGAATCAAGGAGAAAAAACAAGTATCAAGAATTATTGCATTGATGTTAAAAATAGCTTGTATAAAGGACTCTTTAAACCTTTTAGTGTCTTGCTTTCTTTCTCATGATGATTGTTTGTCTTTTCTAAATCCTTTTGGGCTTCAATTCAGTAAAATAAGCACAGTACTTAATGTAAAGCGTAACCTCGATTTCTACTGGATTTGAAGAGTGGTTTGGGGTGATTTACTGAATCATAGCCTGCATCATTAATGTTTCCTTTCAAATGCAACATTTTTCCAGAGAAATAGAAACCAGGAAGATTCTCTAAAGTTTATCCCACTGAAAGGAAAGAACAATGACAAAAGCATCAAAATTTATAATCCACCAAAGCACTGAATTTATCTGAATACTACAGAGACTTCAATCTTAGGACATTCATCTGACATTCCTAGTCCAGGTTTGAAAAGCTCAATTCTAAACAGTGATGAAAATCAGTAAAGACAGAATTCCACAATTATTTTTAAAAAGCAACGTAATTAATTCACACCAAACTGATGATCAGTTTGTAAATAACAGGTGACTGATGTAGCAAAAAGCAGGTAACAAACACTGTCTTTGCAATTTCTGCTGACAACTGGCTTCTGATGGGAGTTTACTTCTTTTCAGGTTTGCCTCCTAAGACTTACCACCAAACGAATGCAACTGACACTGTTATTTTACAAGCGCCTTCTTGCTACATATCACCCAAAAAGATTCAGATAACAAAGAGGAAGAGAATTAAAAAGCATATAGAAACTAAATGTCTGACCCACTAACAGATGCAAATATATGTGAGCCAGACACTTTAGTGGACTAATATCATTTTAGCCAGGTAAAGCCTGGCCAAAAATACTTCTCTATAAAAGGAACATATGATGCATGAGCTTAGTAAATCACCACCACCCGAATCATTAAGGCATTATCATACAACGAGAGTGGAAGCATGATGGTTATTAAAATGATTCATGCATATTTTCACAGGAGCTTTGCAAAGTAAGGACAACCTAAGTTTCTTACCTGAGCTTTTATTGGTTTTGTTCTGTCTACTCTTTACTTGCTCAGTCCATAAGGTAGGATAACGAGAAGCTATATCTAGGAAAAAAAAAGGCAACAGGAAATACTTTATTAATGTTAACATTTTTAGAAGTTATTAGCAACTGAGTAGCAAGTGGCTAGTTTTAAAGAAACATGGAACTAAAAAAAAAGGGCACACTGGTATATATTAGTGCAGTTAAAACCATTATTCATGCAAAGGTATGAAAAGTCCTTTCCTCATCCTATTTGTACAGAAGGTTGAAAGAAATAATTTTAGACTAAAATTATGCTTAGTTAGAATAAAAATCTCCTAGTCTGGACCCAAAATATGTAATGGTTGCAGATAAGATTCTGCAAGATTAGCAGTGAGTGATAAGGCAGCCACAACATAGGGCTATTGTTGCTTATTTAATGAGCAATGAATTTCTCCAGAGGCAAATAAGCCGCACAAAACATCAGCCTTAACGGTGATGTTACTAGTCATTACACTGAGGATAGAATTCACCCTTTGACTTCTTTATTTGAACACAGACTTTTAATCTGCACTTTGGCTCAAGTTAAAACCTGTGTCTGCCCTCAGCAGCGACAATTAAAATTGTTCATGCTGGTCTCCACAGGTACAGCCTCATCTCAAGATTATCACACAAAATTCACTGCCCGTAAGACTCTATTGTGTTCATTGTCTTAGTTGTTCCTGGAAAAAGTGCAGATGCTTGCAATTTCTTGCAACTGCCGCAGCAGTTGTAGATACTCTTAAGACAGCGTTTGATGTTGTGGAATACAGTCCATAACTCCACAGTTTAATACCATGCTGTTAAATTTGCTCACCTTCTTCATCACCTTGAGGCTGAGTCTCCAGCGCGGGAGCTGAGGCATCATCTGAATTCAGAATGGAAAAGATTTGCAAGGAGACTACAATTATGAGAGTAAGCTAAATAAGTGTACATACATGATTGAAAATAATGATTTGCACATAGCCCCGGCCAGTAAAAAAAAAATTCAAACATTCTTTATAGGCACTATAAATATATCTGTATACAGCATAGATATATTACATATACAGACAACGTTTTATAAATGTATGTGGTTTGAGGTTATGGATGATGAATTTATCGCAGGGTCTCTGGTGATGCATGAAGTGATCAAGCTGCTCTCTGGAGTGTAATTCTTCATTTCTAATGCTGCACATCAATACCTAGATATTATAAAGGAAAAATCAGCATTTCTAAAGAAATAATTAGATAAATGTATGGAAGAAGTGAGACCTGTGAAAGCAAACACAGTCTGGAGAGAATGAGTGGCTGCAGACACCTTAAAATCAAAGGGTTTTTTCAGCCCTTGATTCTATTTAAGAATCAAGTTGATTTTATAAGAGTCACAGATTATATAACCAGAATATTGTTTGCACAATTGTTATCCTCTGGTCAGCATTCTCCATCCACCCACTACCAACCATTACTGCAAGAAAAGAGGGAAGGAAAATTACAGAAATGACAGGAAGATGTGAGTCATTTTAGGTTCAGTAAAACACAGTGGATGTAGTGCTGGAAAAGAAAAATTGAATATAAAAAACAATTTAAATCAGCTTTTGCTAAAAAAAAGAGTGGTACCAAAGACCCATCTTTACTTTATTATGGTTTTTATTTAAAAGTATTGCAGATGTGGGGTAAATATGACTCAGGAGGCCATGCTAGTACATATTTTCCAGTCATTGCTGTTTCCTGTGGCATGGAGCTAGCTCCAAGACCAAGGTGTACTGCAGTAAACAGCATCTTCCATGCAAAGGTTTTATTACTACTTCTTGCAGTTTCACAATTGCATCTCTGACCAAAATAGTCTCCAGACTGTTTTTCTGGCATTTGCATGGAAGACAGAATCAAAGGTAACTGAGAAGCTGCTTCTGGCATGTAGCCTTACCTGGGTAACAGTGAGCAGCAGCTTTTAGGTTAACACATTACCTTTCCTGTTCTTCTTGCTACTGCAATTCAGAAGAGCCTCCTGTTGTCTTTGTTGTCACCATCACTGTTTGGGGTTTTTTTTAAGTCTGAGTTGTCTTTAAATCACGCAGAGGATTTGGGGTCACTCTGACCTTTGTCTCTAAAGGTCAGAGTCTAGGTCACAGCAAATACAGATGCCAAGTAGATATTGATAGCAGGTAAACCCAAATTTCCAGCCACAGAATAGTGACCTTTATGCTTTTCACAAAACCAAAGCAGCAGCAATGGGAGCGTATTTTCAATGCAAAATTATCCAACCAAGGCATAAGGAGATTTCTTTTAAGAGTGCTCATTCTTCATGTCCACACAATAGCAGGATTCTTTGCTCCAATGCTATGAAAGACTGTCACTCCTCATTAATTTTGCTGGCATTTCTGTGGTGTCCTCTGGGTGGTGGAATAAGATCATTGATTAATTTCAGAGAGGCCGTCAAATATCCTAATGTACTGAAAATCAGGACATATATTTAAATCATCGATCAGTATGTGATTCAGAAAACCCAGAATTTTAGAAGGCAACTTACGGTAGGCAGATATTACCAAGCGCCAAGCCAGAAACCTGGGTTTACATTTAAATCTAATCATTTTTTGGTACACAATTTAGGTTTGTGACACAGTTAATCTCATGTAATTATCTGAAATTCTGCATAATGCTGCAACTTCAGCGATAATCACCCCAATCAAAATTAGCCTCCTGAGCTTTGTTCAAGCAGCATTTAAAACAATTTTGGTGTTGTTGTTCTAATATGACATATGTTTAATGATTGATATGAATTAGATATCTCACAGACTAATTGCACAATTCTTCCTGGCTGACACATGCACACGAGTCCATATTTGTATATATTTAACCACAAACATGTTTAAACTCTGTTTGCTGTCAGAGTTCAGTTACCAAGAACACAGTCCTGCAGTCAGCTAAGAATCAGGAAAAAGGGATGTGATCCCAACTCTGACACCTGTGCTTTTCAGAGTCTAAATATTTTCCTTGGATAGAGGAGAGAACTGTGGGGCCAGAGAACATACTTAAGGGAACATCTTTTAAACTTCATTTCTGTTCCATTTAATGTTTAAATTTACAAACACGCAAACAAAGTTCCTGATCTCCAATATCTGCAGCTGGAAATTTTCTTTCAGTATTGGAATACCCAGAGAAAGCAAGGTGCACAACTACAACAGATATGGCTCACCAGATCCATATCTATGAGACATCTTGGAAGGGGAGACTGTCTCAAGTCTATGCTGTCTCTTGACAAGAGTCCTCAAGACCACACCTTGAAAGTCTGAAGCACATCCTCTGGAGCACTGAGAACACTGTGAGCCAGCCTAAGCTTGCTGGGCTACAATATGGGCAGACACTCCTGGTTAGTCCACAGGAACACGCAGAGGAAAGAGGAGCAGAGAGTGTTGTGGCTGTTTCAAAAAATACTACTGCAAGCTGATCTACAAAATCTGTTTTACTACACTGGCTGTGAAGCTGAAGCACAGCTCCTTAACTCAGATAGATGTATGATCCTGGTCCCAGCTGTGTGACAGTCTCTAAAGAATTTGGGATGTCTCTGACAACATTACTTTATTTAAAGAATACAGCAGTGACCATCTGGAAGAAGGGTGAGGAGAGGAAGACAGCAGCATTTGAGAAGAAGCAGGCACCACCTGGGAACCAGGTCAGAAGCCTTTCATGCTGCAGGCTTGTGCTGGAGAATAAAAACAGGGCATGAGTAAAATGCAATCATGTCACTTGAGACACAAATATACGTGGTAAGAAGGAGATTTGATAAACTGTGTTCATTTCCTTGTACTATGACTGTTCATCCAGGGTTCAGCAGCTCAGCTGCCACAGCCACAAACAAAAATAAAGGATTCCAGACAAGTTTTATATATGGGATAGCTCATTCAGTTCAAAGCTGAAAATGAAAGTCCAGACCTGAAGCAAACAGGCAACCTAAGGTTAGCCGAACCCACAATTTGTCTGGAAATACATGAAGGAACAATTTTTCAGTACTTTGTAATTATTAGCCTTAAAGAAACACTGATTCTTGTAGCCTAACAGAACCACAGTTTATTTAAATGTTAGTTTATTGCAATACTGCAAAAGCTCCTGTAAAAAAAATTTCAATTATATTTACAGTGCTCCAAACAGATAGGCATTAACATTAGAACAAAAATGAGTAACTTCTTTAAAATTAATTTATGCAGTGTAACTGACAGAAATATTCAGTATGTTTTTTTCAGGTGAATCTAAAATTCTTTTAAGTGTTTGGAGAGTGTAAGCTTTAGTTTTGTTTAGAGCATAGACATCTCACTCATTTACATCTACCAGCGATGTTGTATTCACATCAGATTTTATCCTGCCAAAAAGATATACATCATGATCTATATCAAACAACAACAATCTTCTGGCCATAAATATAAGCCATCAGCTAAATTAATCACAATATAAAGCAAAGTGCTGCGTCCAAGATGACTCAAGCACTGACTGCTATGGAAATAATGGGAGAATTCCAGTTCCCAAGATTTTGGGACTGCAGAATGCTGTCTTTATCAAATAGACAGAATAATCTGTCCTTCAGAAAAAGCAAAAAGTATGGGAAAATATTTCAGAGTATAGATTTGGGAAGGAAAGTTCTCTTCCAAACAGCATTGAATTGCAAAGTCTGTAGGACTGAGACAAGAAAAATATAGTATCTCTGCATACATACATATATATAAATATATGCATACATATACATGTTTATACTTATAAGTTTACTAAATGTCTACAATGCAAACACAAAATTAATAACATATATGCATGCATATATCTTACATATGCAGCTGTAGTACAATGCAAATTTAGATTGATAATTTAAATATATGGAAAACCACAGTAGTGTCTCCCACAGCTATTTTAGCTTCTATTTAAAGGCCAGCTAAGATATTTACCTGTTTTGCCTGCACCTTCTCGTTGTGGCAGCTTCTCACCCACTGAACCTGCAATTGGAAAAAGAAATTAACCAGAAAAATACTATTTTCACTTCTAATATGCTATCTAAGAAATACAGTTCAGCTTTAATGGTTCATTTTTGTATATTACAGCAATAAATATCAGCAAATTCTTCCTTTGCAAACTAAAGGTTTTAGCTTTCCCTGACTTCTGCATTTGTGTGCAGTGCATACACTGTCAGGCTCCACTGACAGTGGATCCAGGACCTGAGAAAGAGGTAGCATTAAACACTACACAGACACAAGTGCAAGAACATGCTCACGTGCTGCAGGATCACCCTTTCCCTGCCCCACTGCCCCAGCAAGGACAGGTTCTGCAGGAAGCAGCATCACTCCCTCGTGGTCCCTCGTACAGGGCAGCTCCCTCCCTCTGCTCTGCCTTGCCCTCACACCTCAGCTACTCTGAGAGGCTTTTTCGGCCTCCAGCCCAGATTAAAAACTGTCCCTTTTCTGCTTTAAAGGCTTCACACAAAGCCTTGTGGAAACCCTGTGCTGGTGTGGGAAAGTGATTGTGTGCTGGGGGGTGGCAGGAACACAGAGCCTTATTCTGAGCCTGAGCCTGAGCCTGAGCTGGGCTCAGGACACATCCCCAGAGCTGTGGCCCTTGGGAGAAGAGACAGCAGAGGTGAGAAGGGAGTCGACAAGATTACAAGTGATAGGTTTTAACAGCTTATTCTTCCAGCCTGGATTCCAACCCAGCCCAGAATTCAGCCTTGCTTTCAAGCCATCAAGAAATGGAGAATCCACTACTTTTCTTAGTAGTTTTTCAAGGAGGCAATTGTCCTTAGGGTTTAAAATAGAAATCCTTCCTTATTTCTTGCTTATGTGTCATTGCATCAATTTTTATTATTCTAATTACTTCCCACTTTTTAACAATTTATCTGTCCCTGCTGCATTAAAAATCACCTTTAAAAGTGGTATTTTTCTCTCCAAAGAGCCACATGGAGTGATCAAAATTTAAAAACATGAAGTCTCAATTCTTACCACATACTCTCTTCTTACATACACCTGCTATAATGAAAAAAACAACCAAAAAACACACATCTGACAGATGCTTGTGTGTGTGTGAAATAATTTGGCTACCTTAATTTTCTTAATTTATTCCCCCGGAACAACTACTTTCACTGTGTTTAAAACACACTAAAGAAACCTTGCAGCTCAATAATTGTGTTCTAAAAGGACAATTTAAATAAGAGAACCCACTAAATCACAGGCCTTGCTTGCCACGCTGAACTGATGGTTACTTCAGCAGGAAGTTTAGACAAGGAGTCTGCCAGTGGGAAGATGCCCAACATTACACATCAGCCCTGCTGATTTTAAAGCCTCCATAAAAGAATACATGGCAGTGCAGCCAAGCTGGTAACCTTCTGATGGGTTCAGTTCTTAATACAGCTTTATATAGCCATATTACAGCTTTATATATCCGTATTAAAAATATTCTTGTTTAGACTTGTTTCCTTTTATGGCAATAGTGTATTTTAGTGTATTTTTATGATATTATGTTTGAGACACTGGAAATTCAATAAACTTAGTGATGCATCAGTATTAATTCAGGCAGGAAAAATAAAGTTGCTATCATTGTAGGAATTATATCCAAGGGTGTTTGGGACAGCTTGCTCTAAATAGACTCCAATACTAATCCATGTTGTTCAGTCTGAAGAGGAGGCAGATTTTGTATTTATGCTGAAGCCAGAAAATCTGAGTTTTTGGTGCTTGGCTTGCATTTGATAAAAAGCTCAGCTTGAACTCAAATAAGATGTTGCAGTGTTCGGAAGTACTACATACAAAATTACAGGTTTTTCTAATTGCACGAAATACCAGTGACCCAATCTTTCCTCAAATTTCATCCAGTTACTATTAACTCTGTAGTTTCTGAATTTCTTTTTGATGTACAGACTTATAATTATAATTTTCTTGCAAATCCAGGTATTTTAGGCCTGATTCTCAGTCACACAAGCATTTTAAACAGATTTTTCATTTGTGAGTAGAAATGGTGTCTCAGCAGGGGGAATGTGTGTGATGAACTGCCACTGACACCCATTCTGCTCCAGTTTGGCACCAGCGCTGTCTCTCTATGTACATTCAAACTATTATTATAAATTGAACTCAGTTTATACATGAGTAATTTAACACATTTATGAAATTTATATAATATTCCACATCTTAAATTAAAAGCAGAAAAATCTTTCCAGATGCATTCACATTGCTTAATCTATATGAGAAATGGTGAAAATGACTAAAGTCAGGGAGAACTGATTTTTTTTTTTTTACCCTAAATTTTCATGGAAAATTAATGGATGGAGGAAGAGAGTGACATTACTAGTACTAAAAACTAACTGTATCATATTAAATCTAATTTCAGTAAGAAATTAGATGAATTCTATGAAAATTAGGTTTACTAGGCTGACGTTAATTTTTTTAATAGTCTTAGGAAGTCAACAAGAATATTCACAGAATTTCCTATAAAGGAAAACCTGTGCCCTTCGTATAGTTCCACCTAAATTTTCAATTTATGCAGCAGAAACTTTTTTTGTTGTCTCCAAAATGGAGGTAAGGACTTATTGAGTTCGTATCCTTTTTCTACCATTTTCTGAGTATATTTAAGTAGAAGCACTTCTAGCTTAAATGGTGATAGCAAGTTGCATTTGCAAGTTTTTAGGAAATTGAGTCTTCAACATCAAGATGAAACCCCACATTCTCAGCTATGCAAGAAACAAAACCAGCAACTTACAACTTATCTAAAAGTTAGGCAATGCAATTGACTTCCAAGTTTTCAGTACATTGTAAGCAACCAAATCACCACATAAATAAATATCCTTATGGAATGATGGAGGACAAGGAGGGATATTAGATTCAGCAGCATTACTTTAACAGGAAGAATTTAGTACCATTCAAGCTCGTATACTTGCTTAGCCATCTATCTATTTATGATTCTGATGAACTTTTTTTTTAAAAGGCAGACATATTCATGCCTTAGTTTATTGCAAACCCCACAATTCCATCCGATTTCACTCTAACAGCATCTGAGGCACAATAAATCTTCCAAGGGAATGTGATGTGAGTTTTGTGGTTTGTGATTTTAGCATATCCATTTTCTATAGTTACGATCATATGGGACTGCGCTTTAAAAGAGAAGGTGAAAGTCTATTATTATCTAGTTATGATTTCTGATCTTCTGCTAAAAAATATTTGGTATGTAATCACTGAATGCAGATATCAAGGAAGGTAAACTCTCCCTGCTATTCCTGTCTCACTTACGGTTGTGTCTGACTGTGTATGTATAGGCAAAGTACTACGGATGAGGACAAAATATCTCGATGATTCAAGGATGGATATTTTTCTCCAGCTAACAAAAATAATTTAATGTAAATTTTAAAATTTCATTGCCTTCCCAAATATATTTTTTTCCATCATATTATCTGATCATAGTACTATACTGGAAGAGCTCTGAATTTCTAAAGGTACTTGTATTTTGGCCATAAAAGATGATCATGCCATCTTAATCAGAAGGTAGCAAAACTACTTCACAGGAGAATAAAACATGTCTCCATACCTCTGCAATCTCACCGCCAGGAGCCCAGCATATTTAATAGGGCATAAACCCTCTACAATAGGCAAACACTGTATTTTCCAATGATAATTTAACACCTGCTTCTCAACTTCTGCCTCATTTCCCAGGACTCCCTGCCTATGGAATTTCTGTAGTTCCCTGAAGTGCTGATAACAGAGATGGAGAGTTATAAAAATGTCTTTTTTTAATGTCTGGTGTTCTTTAGTGAAAGTACTGGGAGACATTCATCTTTTTTAAGAAGCTTTCTTTTTAATACCGTCATGGGAATGTGTTTGATTTACTGTCCCTCTCACCATTGCTCCTGAAATGGTGAAGACTATTTTCATGGAGTGGAACAGCATTTTGAGATTTATCATGCGTGTCTTAGCAGTATCAAGCGCTGATGTGGGAAGAACTGAAAAGGATTGAAGAAGAGCCTCTTTCAGGTAAAGATATAGTAATTAAAGCAAAGGCTTACATAAAACAGTTGGAAAGTCCTGCATTTTTTAATGCTGCTCATGACCTTCATCCTTCCACATCTGACGTCTCTGGCACAAAAGGCAGCTTAAATACGAGCAACAAGAACAACTCAATGAGCAAAAAATGGCTCAGGCAGCTATTGTTCATGCATAAAAAATATACATGGGACACTTTTACACTTAGACATGGGACCTGAGATAACTTTAGGAAACACCACATTATTCAGCTAACCAACATTAGCAGTTAGGGAAATGTAGAGGTTGTCTTGCATATCCAGTATCACACAGTAAATGGGAAGCATGGATAAGGGCTGGAATTGGTAAACCAAACTCCTAACTGCCCATCCTAAATTCTGCTCCATATTTCCTCTATTAAAATTCAAGTTCTTCCAGACTGCCATGTTCTTCTTTCTTATTTCTGGTCATTCACCAAAGATAGTTCCACTGGGAGAAAATGAAAGGCAAGAAATTACCCCCTAATTTCAAAATAGCACAGTTGATTAAACATGTGTTTGAACCTTGTCTGAAGCTGCTGAAGAGCTAACCTAGAACTGAAAATTAATGGAACATTTTCATTAAAACGAGAAATTTTCATACATTCCATGGTGGCACATTACCTATGAGAAAATCATTACAAAAACGTCTTGATTGTCAGTACACATTTTCCTCTAAAGGAAAAATGTGGCAAAAGTGATCTTGGGAGAAAAAGCTATAGTACAGGCGAACTGAGAAATGTGCATAAATATCTTTGAAATACCTATAGCATCCAGCCTGCAGAATACACACAAGCAAGTGAAAATAAAGAAACATGCTGGTGTCAGGATGCCACCATTGCAAGAGATCTGCCTGCATATCAAAAACAGCAAGGCAATTTCTGCATCAAGGCTGGGAAGACACAATGTATTGGACTGACAAGGGACAACAGTACTGGCAGAAATGGCATCTCTGTAATACTAGTTAAAACAGGAGCACATCTATGCAACTTCAGTTGACCCACTAAAGTTTTGATTATAATTCCTGTGCATGGTCATACCAAATAAAAAAGTACAGAAGGGATCTGGAAATAGTGATCTGGAAAACATCAACAGTCTTGTGAGGAAAAAAACCCCAACTCCATTATCCTAAACAGATGGCAATTTTGAATATATACTGGGAAATGGGAGAAGAGTGCAGTTCTGCATCAGACTTTCATTTTGCAATATATGAACTAAGTTTTTGCCTTATTATACCCCATAACTTTCTGAGAAAATCTGTAGCTGTCTTCTCTGTTGAATGAGAAGGTTTCTCCAGATCTCTCAAAACTGAGTCCTTAGCCAATACCACTGCAAAATCCCCTAGCATTTCAAGTCTTACTTCCAAAGTCTGCTGTAGCTGGACTTCTTTCCTGAGGGACAAAGGAGAAGTGGTGAACAGTAAAATATGAGAACACTGATACAAGCAGTGGACGAAATGTGCAGAGATAATCCCACAGGGTCTTATAACAACTGAAAAATTACCCACAATCTTTCCATGGATCAAAATCAGACTCTGCATACTCACCTGTGCCCTGGAGCAGTTTATTTATCTCTGAGCTACTAAATTCAATTTGAGTGCTACTATGACCTTCACCTTAGCGTTTCTGTGAAAATAACTTCCCTTCCCACCCCTCCAAAAATGAGCTGGAGCAGACTGGCAGTTTATCTGCTAGGCACATGAATATACCTTTGAGAGGAGCTAGGGTTAGGTTCCTGTAGAGATATAGAATAAGTCTCACATTAATTGATTAATTATCTGGGAACTACAGTGCAGCTGCTCCTCAATAATACCAGTACAAATACAAAAAGTGAAAATATAGCAAGTAATTCAACAACATTTTGAGCCAAAATAGCACCATGTGTTATGAGACATCTGACAATCTGTTCAATTATTTATTGAACTTTCAGCATCAGCATAACCCTTTTTTCACTGATGTCAGTGAAAGGCAGGGAGGAAGCTAAAAATGGATTTTGCAGAGAAAGAAACAAAGGTGCACTCTCAGAGAAGACCTGGCTATGAATGTAAAAACATCTCTACTCAAAATTACACTGAAGCATGGAAGTGTTGTCCTGGCCATACCATCACAGAATCACAGAACGGTTTGCAAGTGACTTGAAAGTTCATCTCATTCCAAACCCCCTGCCATGGGCAGGGATGCCTTCCACTAGACCAGGTTGCCCAGAGCCCCATCCAACCTGGCCTTAAACATTTCTATGGATGGTGCATCCACAATTGAAGACACATCCATGTGTTTTATGAAGATGCAAATCAGTCATAAATGATAATTACACTAAAATGAAAATGAATGTATATTTTCCTTTATTTTAAGTTTTCTGAATGTTTTATATTATTTTTCACAATTGACTCTTGTTTCCCAGTGACTTTTCCGACTGGATTAAAAGGAATATTCTGAAGAGTATTATTTCTCGATTAAGTTCACCTACAAGCAAGATGATTGAAAGATTCTGCAAGTCATTTTAACTAGAAAGACCTTAAAAATAGAAATAACTTTCTATAAACTTTGCTGAAACTTTCTCAGTGGTCTCTTCCTTCCTCCATATTTTTATTAAAAACATCAATGCTGTGCTTGAATGATTGAAGTAGATCAGGACAGGTAAATTCCCTGACCCACTTTCTTTTACAGCTTCCTTCACCTTACAGGATTGGCTTTTTAAAGCTATTTCTTCCACTTTCTGACAGAAAATTGTGCTTAAGCATGAACAGTTATGCAACAGATAGAGTGTGCAAATATTTGTAGAGCTATTTCTGTGCAATTCTCTCAACCTCAAGGGGCGTAAATAGCAATTCTGACAACCATTCATACTCTTGGGATTTATACTTATCATCAGTGTTAATGAAATAGGGTCAGAAGCAAATCCCTAAAAAACAGAACCTGTTGGTTGTCCTAATGAAAGACAAAAGGCAGCATGCAAGGCAGGGAGTTTGATTTGCCAGTTAATTTCTGCAGGCAATTTTTTCATTTTGCTCTTAATGCTCTTTTTCTATTCTTATTTCTCCTCTGGATTTGGTCATTTGTGCATTGTGCTCTGGGAGTTCTTTCATTGGGCTGTGTTACAAATGGGTATTCCCACTACGTTTTTTCCTGTGCTCTAAATATGTGCATTATCAAAAAAGGCAAATCCCTCTGAAATGTTTTTGCAATGAGTTTATGTGCAAGAGGGCTTACAACATAAAGTGCTATATCAGCAATTCAGTCACCTGTTCTACTACATGGACACATAAATATGGTATAAATAACCACTGCAGAAAACCTTCAATAGCTAGATTAATGTACAAATAAAGTAGATGGATCCTAGAATCACAGGAAGGCTTAAGCCTTAAACAGAACAGAGTGTGAGGTGGCAGTGACCTCAGACTTCATGCACAGCTATACGAAAAGCCAGACCAGCTTTCTCAGAGCCTCATCCAGTTGAATTTTACCAAACCCCAAGGATGGGGCAGCCACAGCTCCCACCACCTCCTGTTTCTGGGCTGAACCACTCTTCCAGTGAAAACTCCTTTTCCTTAGGTCTAATCAGATGCCACAGATAAACTCTGCTGTTCAGGACATACTGTCATACAACCTGGCCAGCCAAACAAGATTTACCTGGGCAGCGGGGAGTTTTGTGGGCAACAGCAGTACCACTGATAGGACGACCATTGGGAGTGACACACCAGCAGTATCCAGTGTAACTGTGGCACTGAACCTGTCAGAGACAACAAGAGCCATGTGCAGCTTGTCAGACATATCCTGTTATCCCACAGCATTCATGACACATGAGCATGAAAGACTTGTCCAGCCAACTATATTGACAGCACCTAGAACAATAAACCACAATGGACCCATCTCAGTTCTATATATGATTTTTTAGCATAAAGCGTATTTCAAGCAAAGTGTGGTAGGTCCTTCAGAATCAAATGGAAGAGAAAACTGTTGAACTATGTGACTGTTTACACCCTGTCTTAGATGAGTGAGGTGCAGGTGTTATAAAAACCTCACAAGGAAGTTCCTCAAGGGACACATAAACTGTTCCTGAAACAAGCAATCCTGAATTTTTTTCCATGTAGAGAACATATTGTTCCACCCACTGAAGGAGCAGGACAGAGTGCTTCTGCCAGCATTATTCATATCCCAAGCTGTCAGAAAGGAAACTCTTGGAATTCCACTTAGAAATCAATTTCATTATATTTTCTAAGGGCCAATATCACTTCCCTCATCATGCTTCAAAAGAGAAAGATTGTCTTCTGCACAACTCCACAACTGAAATGCAGTACAGAGTTGCCAGAAGGTAATCATGACTGGAATATGTATCTCAGGATAAGCTTCTAACTGTGTTCCTTCTGAATTCCATGATCTAAGTAAATTAGTCTCAGACCATATGCTTGTGAAGAAATTCAGCAGAGAATACAGAAGGATTCTGTATGATTCATGCTTTAGCACTTAAGATATGGACTCCAGTCACAAGATTTCTGGTTCAAATCAGGAACAGATCACAAATTCCAAGCATTTTACCATCTGATGAGTATTCAGGGGGCTACAAGAATGACTCAGCTGCCTCATCCTAAAAGAACAGGGAGTGTAATTCACCAACAGTAGTAATGTTTGGCTCCTCGGCTGGCCAACTGTGAAAAAGAGAACAAGGACTCCATACATAACACAGATTTTCCTTCAATTTTTTTGACATGTTGGCACAAATTACATTTAATTTTGAAGTTACATTTCCCTTCATTACATTTGTCTCTTCTTCACCCTTTTCAAACACACATACTCTCTCTGACTTTCCAGTCATGCAAGACACTGAATGAAAACTTTTCAACCTGACTGTATGTGCCGTCATCATTGCATTCTGGGATAAACACTTGTTGAAATTCTTTGCGAGCTTGTTCTTGGGTGTACTTCCTCTCAGCCACACATCTGGAAACATCTAGAGAAAGGGAAAAGATAAGTCAGTTGGATGATGCAATACAAAGAAAAGATGGGAGATCACCTATATTATGAAAAAGACAGCTCTGAGACTCATGTAAAGAGAATCAGAATTTTAATAAGAGAAAATGTACAATCAACTTGCATTAATTTTAGAGAAGAAAACTAATGCAGGACAATAATCCATAACTGGGAAATGAAATGTAGAGATACCTGCAGAAATAACCTCTCTGTTCCAAGTGCCACCAAAGAGCAGAAGCCCAAACAGGGCTTTTCCTCTCAATTTAACACAGCAATAGCTGCCACACTGCAGAGGTGGTGGCAGAAACAGCTTTCTAATGCTTCAGGAAAGGTAAAGGAAGCAGCAGGAGCACAGCTGCCTTGTCCTTACTGCAGTTAGGCAGCAACTTCAGCCGTGACTACAGATGTCCCCACCAGGCTGATAAATAAAAATGAAATATACTGGACAGTGCAGGGAGTTATTGGGAAGGTAAATCAATAATAATTTTGGACATGAATGATTTATATTATGCTAAAATTTAATATGACAGTTAATGATTTAAGCATGGCACATCAAGTCCCCCACACGGTTCTTTTTTGTCCACTGTGAGGTTTCTTGCACCATCTCCCTTGTTACTTGGCACTGGTCTCCATCCAAAACAAGTTAGCAAACCAGCCAGCTTTAATTCAGTGGAGTTTCTATTGTCTGATAAACTATATTGTCTACTACATATGCTTCATTTCAGTTAGGCAGCCAAGGGCTGAAAAAAGACGCATAACATAAGCTGTTTTACCTTTTCCACTACAAATTTTAGCATGTTGCTGATGCAGAATCAGAACTTCAGAATCTGCTTGAGCTAAGCAATTTCAGGAAAAATGAGAATACCAGGGAAGCTTAAGTTAATACTAATGACTTCAAGATGTGACTGTAACATCTGAATTAGAATGATTTCAAACATACAAGCGGAGAAATTTGTTGCTTCTGATCTCTGTTTGGTTTAAAGACTGTTTGACAGAAACTGGCTAATCCCATTTTAAGGCTAAAACTGTCCAGTGATTACCTGTGAGACAGGGGTATTGTGGTGATTCGGTAATGCCTGTGCCGTTCTGTGAAAGCATGGGAACAGCCTTTCCAGTCCATGCAAGCTGTACATTGAACAGAATCTGAACAGCAAGGCAACAGAACTTGACAGAGTTTTGCATTCCTAGGAGCACACAGGTGAGCCAGCTAAATTCCCAGTCTCCCAAGCACCCTCTCTGTCCCAGTATGATCCAGACACACATTCACAGAACCACCCGGGAAACTTGGTGGAATGGCAGAAGTTCCTTTTGACAGGGTAAATCCTTCACTTGTCACCTCCACTGAGCTCTGGACAACTCACCTGGCAACATCAGCATTAAAAAGTCCCTTCAAGTCCTAGGCAATCTGGTGAGGAAGTGTAGCATAATGAGGACAGAAACTGGTTCTCAGCATCTGCATACTGAAAACAAAACCGGGGCCTCTTACCTCTGCTCTTCCTATTTCCCTCCTGGTCTTGGATTCATGTGCACTAGTTCTGTGCGTTACTTTACTCTTCTCACAGGAGCTCTATGAGAGTTCATGTTGCTAATATGCCCCAAATACAAATAGTTTCACTTTGAAAAACTGTGTTTCAGTCCTAGCATCATTAATTGTATTATGTTTCAGGAGTGATACTCATGGAGATGCAATGACACCTGAAAGGGACAGAAAAGTTCAAGCATCCAGAAATGTGAGAAATAAAAATAATAAGGAACTGAATTAAATTGTACTATGGCACTTTAATAGTTTGTTTCTCCAAGGGAGAAGTATAGTCAATGTACTGTGCAGCTCAGGTAAAATCTGTTAATGTGTGCGCTGCCGAAGTTTTTGGGGAGAAAAAAAAAAGAAATATTTTAAGCAAGCTTTGGTGTCGTAAGCATTCTTCTGAGCATGGTTTGGTTATACAGTACTTAATAACATGTGGTTTTAATGTAGCTAGTATTTTAACTGAAAATAAATCACTGCTTTGTTGGACCTCTGTCCTCGTTTTTCTAGAATGACATGTGGTTTAAATGTCTAAAAGGAAAAGTGATATAAATTCCATCACATAAGGTCTCTGGTATAATACCAGCAGGGTTGTAAATTATCTTCAATAGTTGAACTATCATGAAAATATGCCAAGAAGAAAGAGAAGTTCTCCAAAACTGTCCACCACTTGTTCCTAAACAGCCTGATGCTCTAAAGGCCTCCTATTCATGAATGACCTAATATGCTTTAAAATCAACAGTCACCAAATTTATTGGAATATAAAATTCACATTTGAAGTCTTATTTTGTATTATATAACCATGGAAGTATTTTAAACCTGTTGGGCATTATTGTGCTTCAGTATATGCAAAATAAAACCATGAGGAAGATCTCTTATCAAGTTAAGCATCTGAAACTGTGTATAGTCAAAATATTATTTCCAGTTCTGTTTTTTTTTTTTTTATTTTACCAAGGTATTACTGCAGAATAATAATTATGACACAGAGACGAGGTCCAAACCTGATAGAAGAACTGCAATCAGGTGATCAAGGTAAAAATAAGACTTATAAAAACATTCATACTCAGAATATTAATGACCATTAAATTATTAATTCAGAGGAGCTAAATTCCTTCCAAATAAAAAAGAAATCACTGAAAAGAAATTACAATATTTTCAATAAATTTTTAAGATTACATCATCTGATCATCTGCCTCTGTGCCCTAGTTGCAATGCCTTCAGACTCTGTTGTATAACTTCCAACAATTTTTCCGAAGAAAAAGAATTCAAGACATTTAAGAGCTATACATTTATGCAAAATAACAGCTGAGAAAGGACGAAAAAATTAATTCCTGACATGACTGGGAGAAAGGCTGAAACATGAGCTCACATCAAAATACCAGACAAGAGATAGTTGTGGGGAAACCTTGCAGCTCCTAACATGCACAAATAAGTGATGAGTGACATCTTAATCCACAGGGAAAAAACCCTTCCACATGGCCATTGCTCATGACCATTCAGCAAAGGCAAATCTGGGATTCACTGTACAAAGTCTCCTTTGACTGCACCCAGAAAATTCTTCTCTACAGGCCCCTCTGTGCACCTTGTAATAGTGTAAGTAATGAAAATGATTCACATGAATCTCAAATTAGTAGGATGAGTCTAGACTTATGTGGTTTGCCAGAATTTCATTTACATAAATAAATCAATCAATAAATGAATACATCTAAGTGGGATACCAGTAAAGTCTCTCACACACAGGTTCAATTTTGTTATTTATCTAGAACAGCAATCATTCAGATCAGGATGGACCCTGATTATTTTGATATGAAGACCAAGAATGAAAGGTGCTAGGACTTACCTGGTATCTTTGGCTGATTAATCAGCCCACAGTTTTTGATTTGTCAGCATTGTCCCTGACAAAAGCAGGCTGAACTCTTATGAAGTGAGCAGTCTTCCCCTAGTGACAAACCTGAGAGCAGAAGCTGCAAGGTTTTGGAAGGATGACAAGCACTGTGTAATGCTGCAAAGCTTTTTTTTTTTTTTTTTTAAATCTGTTTTTCTTTAAACTTTTGGAACTTTCTGGTGGAAAAATAAGGGTCTTGAAACTGTTAATGGTTTCTTACTAGAATTCCCACTATACTTTATTTCTCTTCCTAACTAAAGTATTAATAAGGAAGCCAGCAGGCTCATGCTGGAATCTGGTATGTGACGTGGTAAAAAGACCATTAGGTTCTAAGATGTGTTAAAATCTGGCTGAAATGCAGCCTAATTTGCCTACAGTCTTAAAATGAGAAGAACTAATTTTGCAGATATGCATGTCCAGCTGTAATTTGGAATTATATCAATGACTAACTCCGTGAGATTTTATCCTCTCAACTCCAGGTAAATGTGCTTTTACATCCCACAACCTTGTGGGGAATTGGAAAAAAAAAATCTCCTGGCATAGAAATTGACCATGAAGATGTATGAGTTTACCTTAAATCAGCTCACTGGGACTCTGTTAGCTGTCAAACTGGATCAGTACAAGGCTTATTACATTTTAGCACAGTATGCTGGCCGATGTGTTGATTGTACCTCTGTGACTCAGCAGCAGGACTGCAAAAGCAACCAGAGGTTTAATAAGACAATCACACCTTGGGGCGTACAACTGAAGACAAAAATGGGTGTATGGGAGTGGACAGAAATACACAGAACTGAAGAGAGTACAGAGTTGTAGCTGTTTGGGCAGGTCTTTCTGAATTGCCCTGGTGACAATTCTGGCTTCCAGGGGAAAACAGTAACCAGAAAGCACAAGCAAAATATAAAGTCATCTTAATTCTGATCTAAGTTTCTGTGTGCAATAGGGAAAATCTTCACCTATGAACTGGTGCCACTACATTGCTGCAGAATCTTCCTGAGATAGCACTGAAGTCAACAGGAAATTCTGGAAACAGAGTTAACCTCACACACAGCACCAGCCTGACTTGGAACTAATCTCATTTTATGCTTTATTTCCAACAGTACAGCTCTGAAAACACTGAGCTTCAGGGAAAAAAAACATGCACCAACTTCAAGTCTGCTGGCTAATCCTTGAATAATATATCAAACAGAGAGAAGTTTATTACTGCAAAGCAGAAGTTTATCATTATAACAGTGACACAAACTCGTCAAGGGTGTAAACACCATCTCTAAGGTGACATTCAGTACAATTGATTTACAGGAATTTTGGGGCTCTACAGGGAGTTCTAACACAGATCTTCTCATGGAAAAGTAAACAGCTTGCCAGAAGTATAGATAAATCTCTTGCAAAGGTTTCAATTTAGTTCATCTGGCATTTCTCGGTTTGCTACGTATCTCAGTAAAAATAAAAATACCTTTCTCAGTCCCAATACATGGAGCAAGCTTTGCTTGCTTCCCAAGAGATTACTGTGTTTGACACAACCTTGTTACGTATTTATACAAAAAATACACTTCATCCTTTACTTAGTTATTTTATTATAGATGGAATATTCTTTTGAACACATCAGAAACATTTACTACTTTGTAAAAACTATATATAAAGTGGTTAACCTAATCATTAGAAGAAGTTTCCTTGAGAGCTTCCCACATAGTCAGCTGTTCTTACACTAAAGAGAAAGCTTTTCTAAAGCCACATAGATATGAACAAGCAGATCTAGTGTAGACACACATAATCCAAAGGCCTTTCACTGTTTACCTTTGCACCTCGATTTTGCCAGAATATCTGTATGCACTTGTCCTTAAACTCAGAAACATGCAGTGCAACAAGCTGTTTAAAGTTAGCTATTCACCTGAGCACTTTACTGAATTTTCCTAACAAACCATAATTTATTTCTGCTTCTGTGCTCTTTCCCACTGCTGTACCCTCTTGGTAAGTGGTAGTGATATGATAAAAGTCAAATGGTCTTAATTTGTAGTAAATTTAGCACACAAATTTTATTCAGATCACAAGACACCACTTGGTTTATATGGAATAAACTACTCATGAAAATTTCCTATGATATTTGACCTAGGTCAATGTATATTCTAAAGGACTGATCATGTCTAACAGCAAAGCAGATAAAAAGCTGTAGCCTCTAGTGATAGAAAACACGTAGCAAGCAGTACATGCTGAAGGTATCAGTTTTAAAGATGCAGGGATATTAGCCTCTTGGGTTGGAAAGGATGTCAGCACAGACATTTAGCCTGACAGAGCCATAAAATAATGACTTGCTGCTTCGTGACAAGAGCTGGCCAACTCTTTCACTATTTATTTTTATAGCTGCTTTCTGGATTCAAACAAAACAGCAGAGCAATCTTAGCCTAAACTCTCCTCTATTGGCATCTAAAAGACAGAGCCAGGCAGTGTGGGGTTTCTTGGTTGTTTTCTTTTTTCTTTTTCATTTTATTTTTTTTCCCCCACATTTTGCAACCACACAGCAATTTAGATATCTAAGCTCCAAGATAAAATAAGGAATGCTGTGCTGGATTCCCTCTTGGCACACTATTTCAGTTTGCTAATAGTCGCATTTGGAGAGATACAGTCTGATTAGAACTGAATCAAATACTTCAAGAAAAAATAAAGCAACAGCTTTCTGATTTTTTAGATGCCAAAGGCTACACTAGTTTTCTGGGCAGAGCAGAGATCTGATAGTTTGGAGAAGTCTAGTTTACTAATTCTTGCACTGAAAATCTGAGAAGGTTTGCAACTGTTTGTGGTTCCTAATCTTCAGTGCAGTATTATTGTTTCAGCACTCTCCACTTCTTTTAGAATGTTCATTTTTATATCAGGTCTGAAACGTACACTGAAAATACATGAGCAGAAATGAAAACTCCACAAAAAAACCCCAAGAAGATTACTTTCAAACCAAATTGCTGTAGTGCATATTTGATTTTATGAAGACCCATTTTTTTGTACATAAGAATGCTCTTAAATGCCTTATTTCTGTGCAGTCTGGCTTTAGCAAATTCTACTTGTAGAAATATTATCAATAAAAATTGAGAATTTTAAAAAGACATAAATTCCATCTCCAGAAAACTGTGGATACTATTCCAGTGTTACTTGTCCTGTGTTCTAAGTACCACTAGACACATTTAAAAGAGCAAAGGATATTCCTCAAAAATCTATTCCAAACGTACTTAAAACTTTACTCATCACCATTAAATACTATCTAGAAAATATCATCAGAAGCCAACTCCACTTGCTGTCAGAGATAACACAAAGTGTAACCTCTATAAGTAGATACCTTTTTCACCAAAATGTTGAATGTTTTGTTTTTCAACACTTTTGCTACAGTGTCTAGATGTGTAACATCTCAAAACATAACATAAATGAAGACTCAAAAGCAAAATGAGGTTGGGACTGACAAGTGTTTCTATCAGGATTGCCAGCATCACAGTCTGGAAACTTGCAGTCATCCTACAGATTAAACACAGAGTCTACAGTGAGAAAATATGTCTGAAAAAGGAGGAGACAGCTTCTAGCTAAAAGTATTTTAGGACAAAAATCTGCCCTATAATCAATTTTCCCCCAGTAAGGTTTATTTTCAAAAATCCCAAAGCTAGTACCACTTCTCAATATATTATTTTTTTATATATATTTTTCAAAATAGTGACAAAACCTGCACCACTCTTATTTTTTTTCCTCATGAAATATGAGAAGAAAAAAGAAAAGGGAGAGGAAAAAACACAGAGGTGAGGACCTGTGAAAACTGTCCTGTTTTCGATGTAGCCTGTGCAAGGTGTCACTGTTCAGGTTTATTTTTAAGACTGACAACTCGGTCCAGTCCCACTTTCACTCATTTCAGTTGGAAAAAGAACCATACCTGCTGACTACTTTTTTCTCTCTCCAAACAAAACACCTTGGGAGCATGTTCTACCTCCCAAACACATCCCACAGGGCTGCCTTACAGGCAGCAGGTGCACTGTAAGGCAAGGTTCCTGCCCACACTCTGAGCTAAGGGACGTGCTCAGGCACTGCCAGCACACGTCAGGCTCACACCCGCCTGGCTCACAGGCAAACCTGAGCTGGATGGCAGCCTCCATGGGAATTCTGGAAAAGGCGTGCACTCAGAAACCACGTCCAGCATTTACAACCCAGTTCTTTAGCTGACAGGCAACAGTAATGTTTCTCCAAATTATGCTTGGATTCATTAATTATGGGACCAAGATTAACTTGTGGTCTCAAAACAACTACTGCCCAGCAATGCCTTCATTCTCTTCACAAAGGGAAAATCCTATTAGCATGTTTATCCAAAGGCAGAAATTGCAATTTATCTAAGCATGCTTTAATCCATTCATTAACTCATTGTACTAATAGTTTAAATGAGTGAAACATTTCACTGTTCCTGGAAGCCCTAATTTAAAGAAACAAATGCTGAGCATTTTTTTCTTTAAGGAAAGTAAATTGTAAAATACCTGTTTTATGAGAAATTTTACTCATATTTTGATGTGCTTTGGTTCTTTATGTGACTTGTGAGAATGAACATATTACCTTTTGTCATATCTGTGATAGCTCATAAAAGAACAGAATTTTTAAACAGTGAGGCTCTTTAAGATGCCATAAATGAATTAAGCTAAACATGATCTACCTAGGGTTTCCACTGGAGAAAGGGGATCTACAAAGCTACAGAACAACAATGACACTACTCTGTGTGATGGCTCCCCTTGGTGTACTCACAAAGCAGCAAGTCACTGCTGGGGCCACCTCTGCAAATACTGAATACATACTCAGTGCTAGGCAGATTAAATTCCAAACCCCTCAGAAATTAACTATCACTGTGTAAAGCTCCTCCATTGCCATTTTCAGTAAGGATCACTCAGAGATTTGTGCAAATCCAGTTTAGCAGTTGCTTGTAAACCCGGGTTGCTGTTACATGATGGTAGTGAAGTAAGGAAATGTGATGCAAGCTGGCAGTGGAGATTTTATAGTGATTGACAATTTGTATCAAAACTCCAGCCATTAGAGAAGCCTTATTTTAGTGAAGTACCGGTAGAGAAGCCACAAAATCTGAGTACCTCAGCTGGGTTATTTTAAGAATTCTGTGTTAGGGCAGAGGTATGTTGGCAAGACAATATATATGAATTTGTTTTTTCATTGATCACGGTGTCAGAATACCAAACACTATTACTGAGCCTCTTGCTTAATACATTCCGAATACTAGTCTCCAAGGCCCCAATCGTTGGCCAGGTATGTTCACTTAAAAACAAGCTGAGAAATGAAATGAGTATTCTTAATACTATTTAAGAAACAAGAAGAGAAATAGAAGAAAGAATTTTAAAAAAGGCTGAACAGCCTTAAACCTGTAAAAGAAGGCACCTCTGTGCATGCTGCCTTCTGGGAACAGTCCCTGGCCCATCTTTTCCCTGAGCCACATAGAGACAGTCCTCAGGAAGGCAGAGCTGGCCAGTGCCCAAAGTGGAACAGGGAGCATTTACCACCTTACCCGCGTAGTGCTCACACTGTCTCCTTGCATTGCTTAATTAATTTGTGTAGACATAGTGTCTGTGTTTTCTGAGCAGTTTAAAAGCAATTATATTGCTTTTCCACTTCTTGTATGTTTTGTTCCTTTGGCTATGCTGGGCCAGATTTACTGTGAAGCACTTGTGTGTGCATGTGGTTGATACCCATCACAGGTGATATTTTAACAGTCCTCCTAACACAAGTAGTATTTCTCAGCTGTCAACACGCATTTATTTATTAGATTCGTAATCTCATTGCACAGTAAACGTCTGTGTCAAGCAAGTGGCAAAGCTCCAGAACTTCAGAGTTAAGATTTTGTTTGGAAAAGTATCCAAAAATGTGGATGTTCATCTACAGTGTACACACAATTATTGGAGATCTTAGAATCTCCAAAGGTAGGCTGGAAATTTTATAAGATTTTAACTTCTTACAGCATTTCCAAGCTTAGCAATGGATTCCAGCAATGGTTGGAAGTGGACTTAAAATAAAAAAAGTTATAAAATTAATGTCTGCAGAAAAAAACCCTATCAGAACAGTCTATTTTGATGCTGATTTTGTTAAAGGTGGGTTGTCTTTCAGAAATGAGGGGAAGGTTCAGGGTTCATTCATTTTCAGGTTTGTTTAAACTGTTTTGTTCTCTGCTGCAGTCATCAGGAACTAGAAGTACATGGGGAAAAAATTGTTTAAATGCTGCCATTTTATTGGCATATTATTCCAGGATCTGAAAATGGTTTCCTTTGCAATGCTAAAGAATTGCCTGGGCTGAGCACTCTTGCTGTGAATGAAACTTGAATTAGAAAGGAAAGCAAGCACACACAGAGCAAACTATCCCTTCGTAATTTTAGCATTTAAGTGTTCAAAACCAAATAGATGAGAAAAATGTTGAGAACAGATGAGAAAGAGAAAAAAGAGTAAATCTAAATTTGACTTTCTCAAGAAAAAAGGAACAAAGAAAGCAGATATCAGTCTGGTAGTTGTTTAAAATTCCTTATGGATGTAAAAAAGAAATCAGTTCTGAATACGTAAACAGGAAATTATGGACTTAAAATTTTCCAAAAGGCTGTCAACATAAACTGTCAAGGTCTTTAGATTTCTACTGAATAGACTGAACCAAACAAAGAGCTAGTCACCATTAAATTAATTAAAATGGTACCTGGAAATATTTAGTTTTCAGAGAAGATTTTTGTGAGGTGAATAAGGATTTTTTTGGGAAGACAGGAGGAGACAGACTTAAGATAGCCTTTTTTGATCCATGGTGGATGATTATCACAGCACGGATTTAAAGCTGTGAAGTCTATACCAGGAATCACCTATTTTCTCCCTTCAGAACATCCACATGAAAACATGTGTGTTTCTTTCCCTTTTGCCTGCAAGCTCCAAACTTTTTCAAAACCAATGCTTTAATGGGGAGTTAGGGTGGGTGTCTGTTTTTTCAGGGGTACAGACAAACAATTCCAATAGGATCTGTTTTCATTCCTACATGGAATGAAAGTAAATTCTGAAACCTTGAAAGTTGTTCCCTAATGAAACCATCACTTTTTGGTTAGCCCTACTAAAACAACTCTCTGCTTTTTGATCAAGCATCACCTGCAACAACAAATTTCACCACTCAAAAGCAACTGGCTCCAAAGGTCTTAATCAGAGGACTTCCTTAGCTCTTTCAGAATGTTTGATATCACTATCAGAACCAGCCCTAGCAATGCTAAAACTGAAACTGTATCTAGGCCAAGGAATCATCTTTTTCTTCTTTAAAACTTGTTTTTACTGCTTGAAATATTTCTGATGATTGCAGCCATAAGTAGGAATAAAGACATTGGTCACTTCAAAATTTAAGACTGCTTTACTGAATAAGAAATACTATGAAAATGTAAAATTAGAAGAGTACTGGTCTCTTGCTGATATTGACCAAGTAAATTATTGGCAAATATCTGCCTATTACCAATCAAAGGAAAAAAACATTTGGTTGATAAGAACATGATGTGTACCTGCTATCAGCAAGACTTAAGGTGCCTAAGGTGTCTAATTCCATTTCTACAATTGTACTGACACTCTATCCATTAATAAATAAACAGCAAATGAGCACTTCTCCAAATTGCAGCTGTTGATTGCAGAAAAATTTGACAGCATCAGTGAGGAAACCTTCAGTAGAGCAATTCTCATCTTAATGAAGAAAATTTCTTGCAGGCGACCTTTTCAATATGATATAAAAAACAATAAAGAAGAACACTCAAAACTAATTTCTATAAAGCTCTAATGTATAAAATGAACAAATACTAAGTCCACAATAATTGTCTCTGTCGTTCATGAGTGCAACAAAAGCTTTGGCTCAGGTAGCTTCATTATGTTATCCTTGTTCACCATAGTAAATAGATCCATCGCGTAATACAATGGTTTACTATGAAAGGGCTGAAGAATGGGGATACTGTTTCATCCAGGCAGAAGATGAGACAGAATGTCTCTTTGAAGCAGTCTTGATGCTTCAGAGGTTTGCAGGAGCTAATGGAGAGAGATGATGTGGAAAATTGCCTCCTAGAGGTTGAATTGGTGTGGTCCCTGGGGTTTTCTTTCCCCCGCCCCCTACCTCCACTCCCTGCCACTCTCTTTAGGACAGAGAGAAAGGGAAAGTAAATCTTTATGACCACTGCTATTCTTACATTTTAGAAAGATCATTGTGTTGGGAATCACCCTACACTTCAGTAAGGAACTGCAGTGTCTAGTACCACGCTACTCTAAAAGTTAAAAGATTTAACTGTGGCTATTTTTTAGGGTTGCCTGTCGCCCAGTTTAACAGAGATCAGAAGAGTGGATGATATAGGCGGGAATGGCCTGTGAGGGCTCTACGCACTGCAAAGCTTTTTTTGTTTTTTGCCTTTTTTCACTCAAACCACCCTACCGCCACCACCTCTGCCACACTATGTGATTGCAGTTAGGAAATAAAAGACTTAATTTGACCATCTCAAACTCAAAATACAAAATTGTAGTAGACAAGAAACCTTGCAAGATAACAATCTTAAGAGTTTCTCTGAACTTGCCAGTGATATGGTCCTTCAGAACAAGAACCTAGCCACGCAATTTCCTTAATAGTGACTTACTGTAAAATAAGTGGGTGTGGGAGTCATACTTTTGATGAAGGCTCAAGATTAATTTATCTTTAGATTGCATATTTTTATAGAAGTAACAGGATTGATTTCAACCCACTTGCTTTTAGAAAACTCTCCAAGTTCAGCACTCCTGGTTTTCAACTCACAGACATTTCAAACACTATTTTAGGGTCTATTATTTTTCATTACAGTCAAAGGAAACTTTGATTTTCTCACCTTTGCAGTTGCCTCGGTAGGCTATTTCCAGCTGAGGGTCTTTGCATTTTGCTCGTTGAAATTCACACCGGGACAGAAAAGTTCTTCCATCAGATGCACAGAGTGATTTCTGAGGTGATCCTGCACAGTCCAGGCTGCATTCTCTGTCTTTGTCTTGGTCCACTCTCAAAAACTAGGGAAAAAAAAAAAGAATGCTGTAGGAATGCTATTACCATGTGGAAACTGCTCTGCGGTCCACTTCCCCAGCAAATACATACAAATATTACCCAAAACTGAAAATAAAGTTCTGCCTTTTTAGTCTATTCAAATTCTAGCTGATTTGTTATATCTGGGATTATTCTGCTGCTGCTGTGAAATGGCAATGACTGCAACATCTCCATAACATACACTAAATCCAGTACCACAATTAGGAAGTCTCCGAATCTCTTTCAATCATTATGAATCTCAAAACAAAAACTTGGAGCTTTTGGAGCGAAAATGGTGATGGCAGAAACATTCTTCACAACAAAAATTAGACAGCAATGGATGCTCGTCTATTTTATTACATATGTACTAATTATTCTACAATGACAAGCTGGAAAGTCTATTCTCAGACCCAAGTAGGATTTTTAACATAAATATTCTCATTGTGAATTTCAATGTGCCTTTTTCTAGTTTTGACACAGAGCCACACTGACCCTGATCTAATTGTTCATCCCTCCACTGCCAAGACTGCAAGGCTCGTGAGTTTGGCATCATCCTTGGCACTGTGAAAAGAAAGAGCTTCTTACCCTGAAACATACTGCCAAAGAAAACTAATGGGATCTGATGCTGCTACATGCCAGCCAAAAACAAAGACAGATGAAAAGATATTAACATTAACTTCTGAGCTCTTGAAAAGCTGAGACTAGGAGGAGGTGAACTTAGTAAGTGCTCAGATGAATTTCTCTATCCTTCTGCTTCTTCTGCACAAGCACAAAGTTATGCAAGGCATACAGCTATCAGGAGGTAATCATTCTCCTAAGCATCAGGAGCTGCCCAAGAAAAGGTTTTCATCCAGCTAAAGCCCTGTTTTCATTGGTGCTACTTCATCATTACAAACCTCAGGTAGAGAAAATTTTGAACATCAAATCAGAAACTGAAATTAGGAGGAGAAAAATTTCAAGGGAAAAAAAAAAAAGAGGACAAAGAGCAGTATTTTGGATTAAAAATGTAAAAAATCATTTGCTATGTATCATTCCCCTGCATTTTATTACACATAAGAAATATGTAAAGAGTGTTATAAATCTCCATAATCTTCATACTTAAACTGTGGTCCATCTGCATTTCCTATCACTTAACATGAGGAAATACAGATGTCTTTCTGGAGAGTCTGTACGAAAATGGAGAGATTATCTCAAAGGTATCACTTTAAAATAACAGTCATATGGTTGGACTTTTACCAGAATTTTTGTATTTTATTGGCACACTAAGATAAAAAGGAAAGCTCCATTTTACCAATGGGGTTTTTTTGAGAATTTTTTCACTTTTAGGAATAATTAACTTCAGAAGCAAATTACTCACAAATTACACACAAACCCCAAGTCTCTCTCCATGAAATCTAGCTACAGAGTTCCAGAAGTGGAGGGCAGATGTTCCTTTCTCCCCATTTCGGTGTTACTTTGAAGATCCTTCTTGCCAACAGAAATTAATAATTAGCTGAGTGGGATGGGAGAAAAACTGAAGTCATCTCCCTTTATCTGCACAGTGAGCAACAGTGAACACAGGCATCCATGGCTCTGAAGAACCTCCAAATCATGTTGCTCTCCAGGGCTTGCCTGGGTGCCCTGATGAGCTGCACTGTGGGAGCCCTGTGAGTTCTTCCAAGCTTCCCTTTCCTGCCCGGGAGGCATCTGCAGGACTCTGAGATTAGGCCTACCTAAGACTATGAAAAGGACTTCTCAATGAAAAATGGACCACATTGGGTCCCTGGCAAAAAAATTAGATCCAGTCCTCTGCTTTGCCTCTGACTTCCCCTGTGGATTTGGTGACGGCAAGTCAAGAGATCTCCCTCTTTCTATTTTGTGAAGTAAGGATCTGAGTACAGCCTTTCTGTGCATAGAAGACTACCCCTCTGTAATGGCTAGGCACTTTGCCATCTTTAATTCATCCTCAGGAAAATCCCCATTGAGCAAAGAATTGGTTTTCAAAAACACAGGAAGGCTTCGTGACCCACAGAAAATCATGCAGCAAGTCAGGGGACTGAACCCAGGCACCAGAACAAAATCACACACAGCAGCAGTCTAGCCTCCATACCATTTTTCTCCCAGAGTTTCATAATTTGTTCTGTTTTGAGATGTTGCAGGAGTTAAGATGGGTATGCCTGACAGTAACACTGTGGGCAGAAAATCCCCTTAATTGTCTGAGGAACTAAATCCACTCCCTTGAGAGCATGATAGTTCACAGATAAAACTGTATTTTAAAAGGCATTCATCCAAAGAGTTTTATGTAAGTATTTTATTATTTCAAAGCCTTAGAGGAGATTAGGACAAATTAAGGGTTCAAGGATATTCAAGCAACCTGGAAAAGCAGAGGATGAAGACATACCCGGGAGACAAAACCACTTGAATAGCTTATTGGTTAGCCAAACCTCACTGGAGAATTTGGGTTGTACATTTAAACAATTTCCACCAACCTCATGTAACTGAGGGATTTAAGAGCAGGAAGGACAAAAAGGCAAGCAAGTGTAAGAAAAGACAGCATGCAAGAGAGACTAGAAAATATACTTAGAAAAAAACATACAGGAAGTATCTGATTGACATTTGGAAAATACTTCATTGTCATCTTTACTACAGCAGTATAAGATGATACAAGTCAAAATCAGTATTGCTTGCTCACATAGCCAAAGGAATTGATAAACACATCAAAAACTAATGCTGACACAAGAAAGGGCTATGGAATTCCTCATGAGATTTGCTTTTTGTTTAAACAGGAACAAGCACAGTCAGTGACAGAAAAGCTGGGATCACGATGGTGCACATCTTAGAGCTGTACTTTCCTGTGAAAATAGTCCTTTTGATTAAAATAGGGCAGTTTAGAGAGAGAGAATTGTTCAATATAGACCAAAAAGTGACTCACTCTCAATATTGGCTCATATATTTTTGTCTTTGAATTCATTTAACAAACAAATATGTTATTGTACAAACGTGATTCACTCAAAGACAAGCTTAAAGCAGCATTTCTGTTGAATGCTGTTAATGACTGAAATTAGGCCAACAATAGTTGACCAACCTGAGACAGAATTATTTTGAACAACCAGCACAAACTGGACAATTACGGTTAAACCCTATTAAAAAGCAAAACACTTTTAACAGAGAGGTATTCTAGCCCTAATGACAGAGAAACCAGCCTAGTCATGTTTCAAAAAATTGGTTTCAACTAAAAATTATGCCACAGATTAAAAACGCACGACTCAACTGGAGTTGCTGTAACTTATCTTCTCCTTTACATTTCAGTGTCATTTATTTCAGCCATTCCAAAGCACTATACTTGACAACACCCAGCTTCCAAGGGGCCTGCTATTCTCTACTAGGCACTGCTTTAAATTCTCATGTAGTATATCTAGAAGATAATTTATTATTTCTGTAAGTATTTGAAGAAGAAAGAATGATAATGGGGCTATAGCAGAAAAATATTTGATTTTAGGTTTACCTCATTTATAAAACCTAATCACTAAAGTCACTAGATATGTGTACCCACTTGACAGGTATAAGCATTGCTGAAATGTTATTTACAGTCATATATTTCAGACATCGTGGAATTCCAGTATTTTCTTTCACTGTCACACACCAAAGAGTCTTAATACCGGATTAAATATATCACTGATGGTCCCAGTGATCTTTCATCTCTGTTACTGAAGTTCAGAGTATGAAGCAGGAGATACCTGAAACCTTGCTTAATCTGGGGAAAAAATATTTCTGCTCTGTTTTTTCCTCTGTTTTCTGCTCTGATTTATCTTTCTGCTTTATTTTTTGTCACTGGCGCCACATCTGGGCTATGGACAGTCAGGATGCTTATTTCTTCAACCACAAGCAATGTGTTGCAGTCATTGAGAAAGTTTTTCCAGTACCTTAAGAGCAGGAATTTGATGGTTTCCGTACTGTGCTATTAAACTATTTATCAAGACAGCATGTATATATAACCTCGCTCACTGCTATGGCATAACACATATCTTCTCTTTACCTAACACTGTTCACTCTTATGCAGGGATTCAGTATCATTCCCTCTGGTCCACATCCTGCAGCTACATCATCTCTAGGGCAGGAAAGGTCTTCAGATAAAACTGACTCACATGCACACCTTCGTGTTTCCAGTGCACAAATCTGTGAACCCACCCTCTGTAGTGCAGAGAAACTCTCACCTAAGCAGATGACAGAGTATAAGGTGAGAAAAATGGTGCTTGGCTAGAGAACCAACAACTGGATACATCTGCAAGCCACACTGCCAGTCCAAGAAAGCGGAAGAGTCAAGACCAGTGTTACAGTCTGGCCATGGGGAGCACCAACATCTCTCTGCACTGGAAGAAAAGCTGACAACAGAAGCGCTTAGGCTGAGGTGTAAAGATTAGTTATTGAATCTGGCTCAAAGCCTGTTAAACAGTAACGGGAAATGCTCTACTCTACATTTCATAATATAGTGCACAGCTGTGCATTTTGTCTTTGGTCAGATGCCACTGTTTGATTAATCTGAGCAAGGCAGGGCAGTTTTCCCTTTTTTTTTTTTTTTTTTTTTTTAAATTTGGGCCAGCTTGTCTCTAATACTTGCAGCCCTGTAGAGACATCCTTAACACAAACAGGCGGTACATAAAGCATAACTCATAACTATGCTAAACCTATTTTTAATTTGCCCTAATACAAGTTTTCTTACTAAAGCTGAAGACCAGGGAACCACTTTTTCTGCCTGTGGATAGAACCTCCATCCTTTTCTGTGACACCAAGTTGGAGTCTGTGGACTACAAAATAGACAGACATTTAATTTCATGGATTTGGATAGTTCATCAGAGGTTTTTTAACCAACCTTTCTCCAATTAACAGATTCCTTCAATTTTGACTGGACCTATATACCCTCTGCTGACACTAGGTATTTAAGCACAGTGACAACAGGTTTTTATTTTACTACTTTTTGTGGACCCCTGTTAATTGATATACAGAATTTCCGTTTGACCAAGTGAAAACTACTTTTAGAACCTAAAATGTACCAGAATCTAAAAACAGTTCAAGACTGCTTGCAAAACAGGAGACTAACACCTCATCTTGGAAGGCTGAAGGCCAAAGGGGCCTGAAAAAAAGGCAGAAGAGAGAAGATGGATGCTAGACATCACTGCTTTGCTTGGAAAAGCCTAGTGCAGACTACAGCTTTGAAAGGCAAATTCTTTATTCTGCATCTGGTTACTGTGACACGTTGAATAGAATGGTCTGACTTCCCTGCTGCTGGCATGGGAGGTCTGCAAACAAACTGTGGAGCAGTGAACTCTAAAGTGGCTCTGTGCTGAGGGCTTTGTGCTGGTGAAAAATGTGCTGATTTACAGTGATTTATGTAGTCATGCTGTTTCTGTCTGATAGCTGCCTGACAAGCAGATGTAGAAATCTCCAAGCTAGGAATATTTTGTTCCCTCCGGGCTTGTCTACAATGGAAAAATGAGTTAGACAACAATAATACATGTGTGTGTGTGTGTGTGTGTGTGTGCACGTGTCTGCATTTATGTATGTGTGTATATATCCACACATGCAAGTTATAATCTGTAAAGTCATATTCCCATGTGTATTTCAGACAAAGGCAATGATGTTTAAATCAATCAGCTATTCTGTCTCAGTTAATTAATCTGCTTCATTGAAATGACTAATTTTTTCAATATTTATTTCTTCACTCTTCTCCCAAGGAACGAAGCAGAAGGGGATCTTCATGGGTCCCTTCCAACTCATTTTCTATGGTTCTAAAGTATATTTACTGAACAAACTCTACTCCCATCCCAATGCCATGGGAAAGCATTCAGCCTTAGCACTGAAATGGATGGAAAACTTAAGTTCTCCTTATCCTGTTATTTAGGGCAGTACAAGAAGATACCTTCAAAATATACGCTCTGTACAACTGCTGTATTCAACCTGTTAAAGAAACAGATTTATTCATCTTGCGCTGTCCCACTGAAGCAAAATGGTCCTTAATGACTGTTCCATGAGAAACTCAGAGCTGCATACTTGAAACTATGACCCCCTTTTATTCACAAACATACAGAACATTACCATGAAGGTTAGCTTACATGGAGGAATTTACACAGAAGCCATCACACACTGGGCCTGCGCAGCCTTAAGAAAAAATGACTGAGAAGTGACCTCATTAATGTCTATAAATACCTAAAGGGTGGGTGTGAAGAGGATTCAGCCGGGCTCCTCTTGGTGGTGCCAAGCAATAGGACAAGAGGAAATGGGCAGATACTGATGCACGGGAAGCTCCATCTGAACACAAGGAAGAACTTCACTGTGCGGGTGACTGAGGACTGGAAGAGATTGTCCAGAGAGATTGTGGAGTCTCCCTCACTGGGAATATTTGAGAGGCATCTGGATGCAATCCTGTGCAACATGCTCTAGGATGACCCTGCTTGAACAGCAAGTTTGGACCAGGTGACCCACTGTGGTCCCTTCCAACCTGACCCATTCTGTGATTCTGTGACTAATCAGATACGATTCTGATGAGCCAGAACATGCCCATGCTTGGTATTAGGGTGGGCAAGGCCATTTGCACTTACAACAAAGAATGTCATCAAAACTTTTCTGTCTGTTCTCAGTGGTAAGGGTACTTGGTGTGTATCAGAATCTTCCCATTTTAGTTCCCTACCAGACAAGTGAGCAGATTACTGACTTCAATGAAGTAATCTCAAACATCTGAAAATGAACATTTGTTCTTTAGAGTTCATTATCCCTGGCTACACAAAAAAATTAGTGGCCCAGCCACAAGAGTGCAGCACTCTCCAGGGCAGCAAGCCATGATCATGGTGTCATAGTGTTGAATTAGTGAACTAATTGTGTCGACTAGAAAAACTAGAAATTGGCAGCTTTACGGTAAGATTCACCTACCTTGGAAAAGATAGATCATATCCTAGAAACATCCCTTCTACCTTATGAGCTGGAGAGTCTGATCTGCTAGCTCTCCTGTAATTGTTTCAAGTCCTATGAGAATAACCTATCCCATAGTGTCAAAGAAAAACAAAGGGGGACAAACCTTCAAAGTCCCAGGTTTCAGACAACTGAAACAGAGGTGGGGTCTAAGTTTCAAAAATAACTTTATCAAAGGTCTCCCATAGGTTGTGCATCTGCAGGGGCACACAGGAGGCAAAACTGTCTCTAATACCTGCTGAGACACTGTTTTATTGAAAAAGACCATGTTAAACCTTTGCACACAGACACCCCCCACAACCACCACCTTTGCCTCATTATATTTCGTGAAACTTTTCATATGTAACTTATGTGTAGCCTCTTTCCCTATAAAATTTAGCCAGGATGGTTGAAATAAACAGCTAGAATGTGTAATTTCACTGAGTGGGAAGTTGGGGTTTGGGTTTGTTGGGTTTTGTTTTTTGTGTTGTGGTGGTGTTTGTTATTTTACATTTTTTAATCACCCAGGGTTAGTACTCAAAGTCAGCTCCAAGTTGCCTACCTATCAATTAGAACAGTGTTGTGCTTTACTCCCTCACTGCCTGGAGTGCAGCAGAGCTTTTGGAGCCTCACTGCCAAAACTACAGTCTCCTCTTGTTACGACGAGCACAGAAAATTATTTAACAGGGCTGTGCTTTGATTGATATGTTTTGCTTTGGCATGTTATTTTTTAAATGTTTATTGCTTTAACAGGTGTTTTTTTAAAGTGACCTCTACTTTGCTGTATTGATGGAGGGATGGGGGGGGTGAATGTCAGCACATCCATCATTTCTTTTTACTGTTGCTTCACAAATTACTAAAAAAGGCAAAACATCTCAGTTGTGCAACCATGTAAACTAGGAAGGACTAGGCTGAAACTGAAACTAGGCACACACTGAAACTGTGACATACATTCTTTCTTGCTTTGAAGAAAGGATGGTCACATGAATACCAGAAAATGCTACAAGAACAAGGAGTCCAAATCTCCTCTTTTTTCCCCTCTTTGTCTTAAAAAGAAACTTAAAGGGAGTGCAACCATACCTCTTGAAGGGCTATTCTCTTCAATAGCTTAATTCTAGGATCTGGTTCCATCCCTACTAATCTAAATACACAGACACCAACAGGAGCAGGCTTGGGCTCCTATTGAGTAGCACTTAGCCCTGGTGAATCACATTTTCAGAAGAACCTTTCATTTGAATGCTTCTACAGTACAGTCTTTTCAAGCACAAAGCACTCAATTCAAATGAGCCATGCCAGAAGCTGCAAAATCTGATCATCAGAAACAATGTATGAACAACGTTTTTGCATTGACCCCATACAACTAAAAATAAAATAATTCTCTTAATTTTCAAGACACGATAAATACTATCAGTGACCCTAAAACACCTTTTATCTGACTACATTCATTCATTGCCAAGATAAGGACTCCCTCATATTTCACGAAACCACTTATTTTTGCAAACTGATCCTAGTGTATTCACTTTAGAAGAAAACAGCCAACACATTTAATACCGTAGATATTTAGAAGTAATAAATGTGCACCTCAGCAAGGGCAAATGATCTGCAACCTTTTCTTTTTTTTCCAAAAAACAGGTTACCTGAATTTTCAGGGGCAAGAAAAATCTTCCTGTGGTTTTTATGATAGTTATTTTTAACTTCAGTTTAACATAAACAGCTGTTTTTTTCATATTTCAACATCCAAAAAGTTAAACAGTATTGAAACTTCTGCCCTGCCTGAAAGTCGAACTTTATGTTGGGATAGAAAGCATGACAGACTTCACTATAGTGCTGAAAGCAAGGTGGTACCATCTGTATGTTCGCACAACTGCTAATTAGAAAGAGCTCAGCCTTTTTATTTTGTCAGTGTCCCGTGGCATCACTTCTCTTGGTTTCAGAGTATTACCAGCAAAGTATAGTGGTTCAACACAATCAAAAACCTATAGATATAAAGACCTTTGGTTACCAGAGACAGGACAAACTAGTATAAATTTAAGTCAAAACTCAAATTGAAAGGGTTTCTGATATGAAGATATTCTGTTCTGCACGTACTACAATCCACTAGTTGCTGGTTGTGTCATGTCCAGGGCTCTGCATTTGTCCCAAGTCACTGGTAACTTCATGCCCTTCATTCTTGTGGTATTGCTATTCATAATCTTTTCTTTGGCGGGTTGCTGTCATTTATAGTGTTTCTTCTCAGTTGCCAGAAGTCACACAGGGAGAAAATAAACAGAGAAACAGTGGGACGCATTGTCTATGTATTGAATTATCCTCTAGTTTACTTAAGCTTTTCAGAAGTACTGACCCAGCTTTCAGAATACAAGTGGGCTAGCACAACCATCCTGTTAGCCAGTTTTCTGAGACACAGCTAATCTGTTTGGCTGGTGTCTTTCATAACCTCAGCAACGACTTGGGAAAAGAGACAAGTTTTACTTCTTAGTGTTGTTTAAAGGCCGCTTGTTTGAAAAATACTTTGGCTTCCAAAATATTGAAAAGCTATTTTAAAATGCAAATAAAATCTAAGTCAGATCAACATTTCTATATTTGAGGGGTTTATTTTAGGATTAAGGAATATCTGTACACACCCTTCAAAGTGTCTGAGATGGCTTAAAACAATAAAACTAAAGGCAATGACCTATAACTCAAAATAGGAAGCATTAGGTTAAGCCTCTGTCACAAATGCCAGAAATGTCCAGCACACAGGACATGCAAAACCCTGAAAATGAGCTTCTAGATGGTTGCCTCCAGTGTAAGGTATTGCTATTCTCGGAATCACGAAAGGGGGACTTCCTTTCCAGCTCACCTTTGCTCTCCTCCACCACATGCTGAAGCAGCAGTCCAGCTGCAATTACACTGAGGGATGTCAAAAAGAAAACATCATAAGAAGCACTTATGTCTGTGAAAAGGAAGTAGTTTATTAAAGAAATACAGGGACCCCCTCAAAAGCTAAAGTGAAACAGTGCTGGATGTTGCATTGCAGACTTGTAGGGAACAATCTCCCCTTTGTGGGGGACAGAAAGGCTCACCTAAACAGGGCTTTTCTATATCTGAATTTCTATGCAACTCTATTTAGTGCCTATCACGATCGGCAGGCAACTGGCCACTCTCCATATGGCTGGTTGCCTTCTCTTCCTAGGGGACTAAAGAACACAGGGGCATCTCAAATGACGAAGACACAGTATGAGACAATATCACAACAGAGCATTTCTTTTTATAATTTAAATCAAGTAAGCAACTGATTCACGCAGGGCAGAAACTCGATAAGACATCAAAGGTCTAATCCCCAAGCCATAAAGCTAACTTGCTGACAATAACTGCAGAGCTCTTGCTCTCTTACATTTATCACTGCCATCAGCTCCTTCAGAACAAAGTATTTGGGAAAGAAGGCAGGCAGCTGAGTCTGGGAGGCAGATTTTGCTCTTGCTAAACTGTTGATCTTAAAATAACGTGTTGCTAGGTTTAAATACTGTCCTCTTTAAAAAGAGGAATCATGCTAAAAGCAAGGGGTTTAATAGTACACATTTGGAATACACAAGGGTTTAACAAGCCAGTCTAATGAGAAAAAACACTTTCCACAGGGACACAAGAACCTGTAAGCGGTTTTCTCAAACCACTGGCAGTTCTATTTCCTCTCAGCTTTGGGGTTTTATGGAACTCTTGTTTGTTTGTTTGTATGTTGGGCAAAAACATTTTTCCTTTAATTTAAACCATTGTTTTTCAAGGAAAAAAGTCATTAGGAAGCCATTTATTTTTAATTATGAGGACTTTTTCAAAAGAAAAACCCTTAAATATGAAAAACAAAATTTTGTGTGCATCTAGCAGTGGATAAAAGGGGTCAACAAACCATGATCCAAACCAGACATAGAAGAATTTTTCCAAGTTCTGTTTCACATTTTAAGTGCCCTCTGCTTTCTTTGTCAGAACTCATGTTCCTTGCAGTTCTTTGCCTTCTACACACCAGTTGGCCAGTAGCTTTAAAATCTGTCCTCAAAGATCACCCAGTAATCCTAGGGATGTTAAATTGTCATGCTAGCAGTACAACTCATTATTCCCTTTCCACCGCAGACCCATATGCGTGAGATTTCTTGATAGCAAGAGGAATTCTTAGGGATAAGAAACCAAATGCAGGAGAATTTGAAGAGCTTCCATTTGAGTTCAGTGAGCAAAGTTGGTGCAGTACCATCACAACTGTTGGTGCAGTACCAAAAAAATCCCAAAAAGCTTGTAATGACAGTCACACATACTGAATTGTAGATGAAGAATCAATGATAGACGAGACTACTGAACTTCAGACGTAAACATAAAAATGCTGGTTTTAAACACAGTGGATCTGAGAACACGTAGAATAAGATTATAGCAATTAATTGAGATCCTGTTATAACAAGAATTACCCATATCACAGATTTTGGAGAGTTCTGGGTTTTTTTAATATTATGCAATCAGAACTAATTTTTGCACACTTGAGGAAGCACACTCTGTATTTGTGATAAGAAAATGCTTGTAAGTACTTTGAAAATACAACAGATAAAAAACCCCAGACTTCTAAAGAACAGGTATTTCATTTTAATCGTATTTTCTCTCACCCCATAAAGTGAAAGAATTAAGGCCCAGCAAGTTCCAGCTCTTACCAAGAGCTTAAATAAACATCATATTTTTACAGCTCAAGAGTGAAGATTTCTGCAGTCCAAAGTCTCTGATGCAATTTTTTATATTTGTGGCTTCTAGTCATACTTGAAAAATCAGAGAATCTTTTCCTCTCAGATTATTTTTCTTGGAAGCCTGTAATTACCCCATGCTACAGATATTTTTTATATGCAGTGGAGTTGACCAACAAAATACAGACAGGGGTGGCACCTATGAAATATTTTCCTATTTCACTGTGGAAAATAGCTCCCTGCTATGGTTTTGCACAGATTATAGCATTTGGAAGAATATTTAACAGAGCCCATCCTCTTTTAACAGGCAGACCCATCACACCAATTCCACATCCTCTTCCTCCCATGTTACAAGTTGTTGCCTGTGTTAGAGTGTGGAATCTGGCTTTCACAAACCTTATTTTGTCTTTTAGTGTTTGTGAGGTCAAGCAGAGCAGCCTCAGCCACAGCTTTGTTTCTCTGTTGCGTGTAGTGGCCTGGAAAACCAGCAGTCAGATGCCTAATTTTGACCAAATCTCATGCACATGGGAGGAAGAAAAGAAATAGTGATGCCATTTTAAAAAAACTTAATTTTTGTTCCCTGTCGTTTGCCTCACATTGAAAAAAAAAAGAGCATATTCCACAGCAGATGCTAAGGCATTCTTACCTCCCTTTACGTTGTTACCTGAGGAAAAGGAACATTAGGTCACTGGACTAAGGCCAATTGCTCATTCACCACCATTCTCTGTAGGGAGAGCTTGGCCAACCACCTAAGGAGAATTACAAGCTGCCCACTGCAGGCTACTGATGCTCTCTGGGGACAGTGCTTAACCACATTTAAAGTAATCTGGATAAAAATGACAAATGTCAGTGTAAATATATTCATCCATGAATATGGCTTTAACTGGATGAACAAGGGTATTTTTCAGGCATCTTGGCAAATGTAAATCACTGTTTCACCATTCAGAAAACAGGAGAGCAAATGTTTTATGTGAATTCAGCATGCCCATATTTACTAGCAGAGAGGCCTTCTTTTTTTTAAGATGTAGGCTTGGGGACATATAAAAATTGTCCCATATCATCAAGAACAGATTGCATTTGATGCCTAAGTTATCCTTCTGTCAACTGCACAGTCTGTCACTTGACCTGCTGGATGCCATCCACTAAGCTTGTATCCCTTGCCACCTCCTACAGCACCTGAGGGCCAGGCCTCTCTGTTAATTAAAGTTCCCTGAGGTCTGTCACCTCTGCAGCCTACACCACAGCTCCACCCACAGCTTATTCAGAGCAGCATCACCAGCTGACTGGCACACCAGGCATAGGACAGACTGACACATCTGTCATTATCACTGTCTTGGACCCAGGTTCACAGGTAGGAAAGTATGTTCTGCTATGAATCTGTCGGATAGGAAGAAGTGCCAAAGTACCACAGATTGCTGATGCAAACAACTCCAAATACTTTGTGGTATTTTCCCATTATCAAAACAACCCATAGAAAATGGCTACACCTTTAAATAATTCTCTTGGATTCACGTGTTAGAAAGTTAAAAATCTGAGTCCTCTGCAGCAGCAGTTGATACCCAAATATACATTCTCCCCACAACTTGCCATTAAAGGAGAAAAATTCTGCTAGCATCAGTTTACAGATGGTTAATTTAGTCACAGAGATGTGGTGGTTTGTTCAAAGTCAAGGAGGAAGTCTGTGGCAATACTGGGAATTAAATACAGGACTCCAGAAACTCCTTCCTGTTTTTTAACCACATGTGTCATCCTTCCAAATGGTCTTTCCTACATAAGATTTAGTCATGGCTGGAATAAGCCTGGTTCATTAACAAACCAAGGACATGGCAAGACAAACAGTATGAATCCTTCAAAACTGGCACATGGATTTTCTTGTTAAAAACATTTGAGGATATTTTGTAAACTATTTTATGACTTTTGTTTCAATTTAAAATAAAAAACAACCCTTCGCTGAATGTCATTTTTAACGCAATCTAGGATGATGTTCCCTGGAAACAGCACAGGCTAATCTGTTTGGAATCTGAACACTAGTAGTTCTCTCAAGTTTTGAACAGAGTGGTACTGATTGGTTTTTTAACTTTCAGGACAAGTCCTGAATTCAAGGTCTCACAGAGTTCTCCCCTTCTGAGCCTAAAAGAGTAGAGCAGAACAATAATAATTTAGTTTGTAAGAGGTATATAACTGCAATTTTCCCTCTTAAAATAACCATGTCTCTCTCAAAATCAAGGCCGTATTTGTACTCTTTCTACCCACAATGAACTGACTAAATCACAGACAAGACATTTTATCTCTTAGTGCTTCTTCAGACCTCACCCAACAAGAATCAGACTATCATTACTTGTCTTTGTAAATCATTTCACAAACCATGAATGAAAAATACAGTAAGACCAAACATCAAACAAGTGCCAAAGCCACAAGATCAGGCTCTAAACAAGGCCACAGACTTGACTTTTGCTTTAGTTCTGTAGGGCTTATTTATGGCTAAGCATTAATTACTTAAATTTTCTATGTCAGCTTAGCATAGTGTTTTATTTAGTCATGTGGTTTTTAGCTTTAGGAGCACCTCAGTTTCCAGATATTTCTTTATGTAGCTGTCAGACATAGAGAAACAATGACAGCATTGTTAATATATCCATCAAAACAGAATAGATATGATACATTAATGTTTCTTTAGCAAACCGACACTGTTAAGGCAGAGATATTTTTCAAGGTTTTTCTAAACATTTTTCCCTACCACTAATTTGTTTAAAAACTATACCTCAGAGCCTCTCCACAGCAAGATTTCAACCAAATTGCAAACTGATCTGAGAAAAATAGGAAGCACTTCGACCAAGAAGAACATGTTCCTTAACATGGTTTCCATACTCAAACACCTCAATCTTTTCTTCTCACAGTTGGAAAAGCAGAGACAATTAGCATGACAAGAAGCTGATATCATAATTTATCTGCTGCACACCATTCTTTTAATATCACAACAATTTCCAGATAATCAAAATAAATGATAGTAGGAGGTCTTGAACACAGAGTAGGCAAGACGGATGTCTGTTAGCTGCTCTTAGAGTACTGAAGCTGCAAATTGGCTAAACTCTTTCCCTCCTTGCACTAAGAGTTTTATTAAGGAAACTGGACTCTGCTTGAAGCTGAAAATGTTTTGTTTCTGTAAAATATTGTTGAACCACAGAGGATCCAAGCTAACTAAATATGGAGCAAGACATGTTTTTGTATACCAGCCCAAAATATTCTCTTACTGATTCATTGGTAACTTATGACCGGTTTGGATATAATCTCAACCAACCATCATTGGTTTTGGGAGGTGAAGTGACATGAGTCAACTGCAATTAATATGATAAAGAACAGCTCACTCTTATTGCTTAAGTCAGTCCAGTCAAAGCTTTGCTTCCTGCAACAATGTTCCAGTTGTAACCTTTAGAAAAGGCAAATGCAAAGGGCCACAGCATGCTCCACTTATCATACAACTCCTTTCTCCCTAGCTCAAAAGCATAACATTCTTGTCCAGATGAGGCTGAAACATAGTATCATGTTTTCATGTGCAAGAACACCTAAAGAAACAAGAGACAAATACAGAATTTTTTCATATGGTAGATGTGTGGCACACATAGCTTCATAAGTTGTTTCTGCCCATTACTAAACATTCTTCTTTCTTTTTCCCATTTCTAAGTCTAAAAACCATGTCAATCAAAAATACTCCAATATCTTTCACCACAGCTGACATAACCCTGCACAAGAATTCAACTAAGACCTTGTTGGAACATCACATCCAGAAAATACAAAAGCAAGCACTGGAAGTGACAGAAAACTACTTAAAAGTAGAGAAAAATTGTATGAATAAATTCATCCAGTGAATTTTAAGACTCTATTTAATAATTCCCACAGAAGTAGTACAGACAAATGTCAGGTTTTAAGCTGAATCCTGAACTCCAGATAAAGGAGCAGGTGACCTGGTGCAGACAATAGGAAGGAGCTGGAGTCCAAAAGTTACCTCCTGTTAAGCATATATAAAATTCCAGCAGAGAGAGAGTGGATGGTAAGACTGGACGAAATTTCATTCTGAGCAATGAAGAATCTAGTTTAAACCTCCAAGCCTTAACTTGGACTGCCTTAGCTGTCAGTGTGAGAGAATATACACCATTAGCTAACTATAAAGGTGTCTATCTTTAAAGTTTTGGGATCGTACAAGTTCCCCCAATCACCATGTAGGTTGATGTTTATCTTTGAGTTTTTCTCAGTTCTATTCTTTCATTTACATGTAATATGCAAGCTGAACACTTTTATATAAAGTTGTGTTCTTGCACAGCAGGTTATCAGCTTGAATATCATAGAATCCTAGAATTTTCTGAGTTGGAAGGGACCCATAAGGATCATTGAGTGCAACTCCTGACCCTTCACAGGACCACTTCAAGAGTCACACCATGTGCCTAAGAGTGCTGTTCAAATGCTTTTTGAACTCTGACAGAGTCGATGCTGTGACCATTTCCCTGGGGAGCCTGTGCCAGTGCCCAACCACCCCATGGGTAAATATCCAACCTAAACTTTCCCTGACACAATTTGAGGCCATGTCCTCGGGTTCTGTCACTGGTCATGAGAGTGCAGAGATCAGTGTCTGCCCCTCCTCTTCCCCTCATGAGGAAGTTGTAACTGCAATGAGGCCTCCCCTCAGTCTCCTCTTCTCCAGGCTGAACAGACCAAGCGACCTCAGCTGCTCCTCATGTGTCTTCCCTCTAAACCCTTCAACATCTTTGTAGTTCTCCTTTGGATGCTTTCTGCCACCTTTGTATCTTTCTTATATCGTGGTGCCAATCCACCTCTGATGAATATGTGATGTATCCTAAATAATGAAAAACTAGTGCTAAAGCAGACTTGCTTTTTCTATGTTACATGCTTAATCTGCTCTTAAGATATTGAAAGAACAACTGATATCTTACAAAATTCGCCTGTGTTCTCAAAACACTTTACCTAGTCATGTATTTTTGTACACAAAAAGAAAACCCCCACTGTTCCTTCCAGGATTCACACTGTTTGCAATCTTTGAAATATTGCTTTTCTCAAGGGGAAGCAGTCTATGATTGCTCATCCTTGCTTGCCTCAAAGTTACAAATTTGAGTGGCAACTTAAAAGAAAATACCAGGATTTGTATGTTTCTTAGCCAAGACCTAGTACTTCATTTAAGAAGAGCTTGTAGATCTAATCATTTCCTTGCACTCTATTTTAATACTTGCCCAGAGCCATCTGAAGTACCGGTTTCTTCTATCTGATAGAATATGCAACGTGACATTTTGTGGGACTCACTGTTTTCTCTCTTGCTCCCTTAGTGGATTACATTTTCATGCTAAGCATTACTGAGCTGGTAACTGCATGGATCTTACCCTTGACTGACCCTGGTTTATATTGTTCTTGGCTCGAAGAGGCAAGAATGAACAACCCCCAATGAGAAGTCTGACCATCTTCCTCCAGGGGAATTGCAGTTGTGGAGAGACCACATATCATCTTTGGAAAATACAAATCTTTAAGGCAGTTTCTCTTTGCTGGCATAATATGGTGCAAGTCAGACCACTTTCATTAGTACAGGTAAGCCAAGTCCCCTCCTTTGATGAAACAGAAAAATAGCAATTGCATCCAAATAAAGCTACAAGTAAAGGAATGGTAATTTATTTTCATCCAGTGGGACTCTAAAAACAAAGATTAGATTCAGTAAGCCTGAAAAACTACACAGGAACACTCAACAAGAGGGTTTTGCAGCAAAGCTTCTCAGAGTTCCTGTTTCCGGCCAGGACAAGAAATACCACAAGAACAGCCACAATTTAATCCGAAACTGGATATGCATGCAAGAATAATGAAGATGGAGGGATGGGGAATGACAGACACAAAAACACAGGACTTTTACAAGCTCTGTCCAACCTAAAGGAAGGCTTGGGTTTCTTCATAGCTCAAGTTCGGTCGAAACCTTTATGTAATTCAATCAGGAAAGCTGGAGTGGAAATCAACACTTGATCCAGGTTTTATATTCTCTTTACCTCAAATACTTGTATAATGTTGGTTCCTAAGAGCTGATGAGTGATAGCCTTAAAGGTGAGAGGCAAACAGCACAATGGCAAATCCAGTGAGCTGACAGGGTGCAACAGGACATGGCTACAAAACGTGTGAAGAGAATTCACTGGTTGTAGCAGAGCCTGGAAGAAACAAGTGAGGTGGGAGAAAGATGGGAAGGAGGATGCAGCAATGGCACTGAGCACTACCTTAAGAAAAGTCTCCAATGGCCATTGTACAGAGCAGCCATCCCAACCCATTCATATTCTGTGCTTGCTAACACACCTGCGTTGTGTTCTTGTACATGCAAAGACTTGCAGACAGTTTCTTCCAAAGTTGATGCAATGAATACATGTAATTTCTGTATTATTACCATAGAGACACATCACAGGGACAGCACAGACCTTTCCTTATGCATCATCCACGGGCACCAGTTGCACTGACTTTAGCAAAGTTACTCCTGATTTACATCTGTGTAGAAATAAGTCCAATGTGCTCAAGGAAATACTCTGTACAGCTGGGACAGTTTAGAAACATGAAATAGATGTTTGTAACACCATGTGATTAAAGAAAAACCCAAACCACAGAGTTTAGATCTGAATCCAAATCCTCCTCAAGCTTGGTGTGTTTTAGATCCAAGATTTTGATTCAGACCCTTGTCTATATAAATTGTAGCAACTCAAAATTTGCTGTAATTTTAACTAATATATCATACCGAATACATCGGCACCTACTTTGGATTTTAAAGGCTTTGTGGTAACTGGTAAATTAAGTTGTGGAACATAAGCAGTAAATACTTTTTGGTCTAGAACAAAAAAGAAACATGGAAAATAAACATGTTAACAGGCAAGTGCCAACTTGATGTTCCACTGAAATTATAAATTCCATTGTCCATAACTTAGATTTGAACATTAATTTGCTATATCAACAAATACATGATCATTAGAAGAACTCATTCCAGAGTTAAGCTGTAGGGATACCTGTGACAGAACTCAACAATTTCCAGCATGAAAAAAATTGTCATGGTTCCAAAACCAATTTTTGCTTACAGTTAGAACTCTGCTTCTATGAAGATTATCCATCAACCTCAGCCGTTTCCTTGCTCAAATATTTGTGGAAGACATTGAACTCTTGTTAATGTCATTAACAGCAGCAATCCCATTTCCTTCCATAGGACAATTCATTGAATGCTTACACATTAGAAAGCAGACCTTACCTATTATGAAAACATTTGAAATGCAAGTAAGCTTGACAGAAAGTAATAAACAAGCAAAATACCTTTCTCATTCAAGTGATCTGCCTTAACTTCCAGCAAAGGCAAAGATCCAATAACTTGAAGTTAGAAAAATTCAAAACACAAGTGAATTTTATTTTTAAAAGCTGAATCTTATTAATCAGATGGATTTACATACCCTTAGTATGAATGAGGAGTGGTCCATCTAGGAATATGTACATGCTTAATACTTACTTCCCGAATACACTAATTTTTTCTGAATTTGGACATGTTCTTTTTAAATGTATATACTGAAACTGGTTGCATAAGAAGTAATTAACCCAGTAATAAAACTAAATCATTTTCCCTCTTGAGAATCATTTTCACTCTTGAGAATCAGTGTCCAAACCAAAATATGTCAACTATGCAGTCAGTTGTGGAAAAAAGGTTTCTTTCCTATAGTCTAGGCCAGTAATTCCAAGTTTGAGAAAGTCCTTTCAAATTAAGTTAAAGGTCTACTGACTCCAGCCACACATGTTTTCTCTCAGGGGTGGTATATGCTGCCAACCAAGCTGACAATTCAGAAATATTGGGAATATGCAGAATAAGCCTTCATTTCCCCTTACACTCTGAGCTAAGACTACCCAGTAATTTAAGTTTTCGGAGTAGTGTAGTCAGACAGCTTCAAATCCTCTTCTTCAGCAGGCAGTACTGAACAATAAAAATGCAAAATTGAAGCTCTGTGCTGGATGTTAGTACTTACTGTTCCTAGATGCCAGCCTTTCTCTCAATGCAACATTTTCATAACTAATCAGTATTTTAGCTTTTCCCAATGAAAGAATATTCTGCCTACTTTCTCCCATTCAGATGCTTTCACCATTTCCATAGATTTTGCTCGGGTGGCAAAAGGAACGAGTCTCTGGGGTACAACAGCAACCTTCAAAGCAGATCCCTAGCCTCATCCCAGCCAGAAAAGCAGTAACACTTACAAGGATATGAGCTGATTTTGTCCGACCCACCTGAATGATCTTATATAACAAAATGATGCATGTTAGTTAAAAACAAGTAGTGCTATACCTCTTACTGTCATCTGAGCACAAAGCAGGAAGAAAGCAAACAGAAATATGGTTTCTTTAGTCTCCACATCAAGAGTGACGCCATTCATCAAAAGAAAACTACAAAAGTTGCAATTGCTTCCAAACATCCATAAATTAACTCCAATGCCTCAGAGAGATCCACACTGCAACACCTGTCACAGCCAGATGTTTTTGTTTGTTCTGTAGGAGCAAACTCAATGCTTTCAACAAGAGGGAAAAACTGTCCTGGTGTTTTTTGGTTAAATGGGGAATTTTGATACATCAGTCTGCTTATGTATATATCTGCATTCTTATCTATCTATTCAGAATTAGCTTACATATGAAATCATAAATTTGTTGGTAGTTTTGTGGGTTTGGGCATAGATTCTTTTCTTTATACAGGCAATGTGACCTGCTACAGCCACTTTTTTGATTACATTAAAAAAAATGTTGAGCCTGGAAAAATTTGGGGATAGAATTATTTCAGTTAAAGTGTATCTGAGTCAAGCTCACATTGTCAAGGAAGTGCATGAGAAATTTGCCTTACTACTGCTCATACTGTGATTCTTATATTAAATACAAGATAAACATATGAAGTCAGATTTATAGAAACAAATTATATTATTTTACTGACTTAGTATGCTGTGGTTCAGTTCCAAGTAAAGAACATACTGCTTACTATGAGAGCAAGGAGGGGAGCTACTCTTTTACCCAAATAGTGCATTCAGTAAACTAAATTATTGGTATCTTTCTTCAATCAGGTAGCTAGAAAGTAGGAAACAAATTCTTCTCCATTAGATAGGAGTGGGAAAATTCACCTATATTTGATTCACAGCTGCAAGTAACATCTATAGCTTAATTAAAAACTTCAAGTCAATCCTGAGATAAGAGGGAAAAGGTCAATTGTTTCCAAGAAGGCCAGGTGACACTTTGTAAGCCCAGGTGTCCCTTTGTCAGCCCAGTTGTACCTTAAGAGAATACACACAGATAAAATACAGGCTTCTGGAAGTAGCTGATCTTGATTTCTCTGATCTCTGGAATCTTCTTTCTACATTTAAGGGTGATAAGCATTCACTAAGAAAACCCAAGCAAGTCTGCAATAATTCTTCACTGGTATAGACAGGAGACTCAACTTCTTTGGTGTGAATAAAGCTACAGTGATGAATTCACACACTAACAGTTACTGGCTGAATGAAAATTTCTGTGGTCTTTTATTGTGGCTCAATATGAAACGGAAAAGGAGTCTCAGCTATGTCTGTTTCTGATGGGCACAAAGCAAATTTTCCAAAACTGTCAGCATATCATCTGCAAAAACACAACTGTGAAGTGGAATTGTGTTGCCCTGCGTAGAAAAGAGTTTTAAATGCTGCAGCTGCCTGTTATACTTGGAAGACTCATCTCCATCTAAACATCTTTTTAGCTATTTGTCACTATACAAGATAATTGGTGGAAGTGAAAATTTTAATACACCTGGAAAATATTTTCCCAAGTAACCAACTAATTTCAGCTTGTCTTTTAATTCTGGTTTCTGGACTCTGTAAGAAGCCATTGTAAACTCAATCGGTGTACCCAGCTATGTCTTTTTCTTGCAAGTTACACAATTTAGATCAGCAGTACCCAAAATGCTCAGGTGCAGAGGGTTATTTTCCTCTAATAAATTGACAACCTTCCCCACACTGTACTATTGTCTCAGTGGAAATATACCTCCCTACAGGTTACAGCTAGAGAGATTTGCAGCTTATGTTTTAAACTCATTTGACTCCCTAAAGAGTGAATCATTAACTAGATTGATCAGCACACTGATGGGCCATATAACTTGGACAAACAAAAGTTAAACAAACATCCCTTTTTCAGCACTGCTAACTCAAGGACATTTCCTTACAAGATCAGGACTTGAAAGCTTCCAGGTGAGATCAGCGTCCAAGGGTTTTTGGCCCAATCAATGTAAAAATCACTTGTTATGTTTAATAGAGAAAAGCACTAGCAACACACAATGTACCTGCAGAAAACCAGACCTGAACACAATGAATTATGCATCATTTCCCTACGAGATTTAAACCTTCCCTGAACTGTAGATTCAGCAGAGAAAGACATCCCCATCTATGTTTGGCTGAACTTCTAAAAACTCATAGTAAAATCCCATGTTCCTTTATTTTGTAATTTGTTACTTCTAAGATCCAGGCAGCACCTGGGATTTTTATTAACTGTAAGCCTACACAGGGAAAATTAAAATTACTTAAACTATATTGCAGCATTTCAGTTGGTGTGTTTTAGTGCAGGTAATAGATTTTGTGGTGAAAATGCTCAGCTTCAGGAATTTTCCTAGCAGACTAAGAAACAATTTACTACTTTTTGCTGTGTTTTATCCCTTTTAGATTCTATTAATAGAAAAGCTCCATGGTTACAATCTTAGTGTCTCTGAACGAGTGAACTCAATCCAGTTTATGGGAGCCACTGAAGTGTTGCTAACTATAGTGCTTTTCTTCTCAAATAGGTAAGATCGTCATAGTTTCAGGAGCCAGTTGGATGTGAATCTCCTCTGTTATTAAGAGACAAGAAAACCAAAGAGGCTGATGAACTCTTGCAAGGACCCATTTGTAATACAACCTTCGGTAGGGTTTATTCTCCCAATCTTAAAGTGAGAACAGACTGGGAAGTGTTATCTGTCTTTTCCCTTCAGGAAAGGTGCAAGTTTCATCTGCAGACACTGTAGAATATTGTACATTTTTTCCTATGATGAAAGTCCCTATTCCACACAGGATCTCCTAGCATGTTTAACTATTTTAGTTTCATCCTTGTAACTAAACAGTTTGACTACTAGCTGAATAATATGGGCAAATAAGAATCACTGAGAAATGCTGTTTATCATCACTAAACACAGCAGCATCTCACAGAAGACAAAATAAATAGCAGATGTCAGTAATCCATCACTGTGTTCCCATCTGCAAATACTACAGGTCAAAATCTTCCAAGGTGCAGCTGTGCAATGACTTCCATTTGAATAAGGGTTCACTGCTGGAACAAGGAAAAATTTCCCCTTGTTATCTTATGTACATATCCAATAGCTTTTATCACAACAGTGAAATAAAAGGAAGGCTTGAGGGGTGTAAGGGGACTGGTATTCAGCAGAATTCCCCAGAGCTCCCTTTTGGGATATGTGCTGCAAATTCACTGATGCAGGATGCCAACGAAGACTTAAATACACAGTAGTAGCTTAAGTTAAAAATATTGGCACTGTGTCCACAGCAATTTTGAGTGGACTCACAGAAACATACACATGGGATATAAAGGCTTGAGATGTAACTTTTCCTTTTTCCATTGTTTCTCTTATGTGGTTTAGAGAACATCTTTTCAACATTCTTCACATCCTCCCCTTCCCACCACCCCCAGAAATGGGGGTGACATTTAGTTCTCCCAACCATGAACTTGTGGGATGAATCACACACAGTGCTAGTGCAGGAAAATCCTGTTTCCTGAGAGCAACCACAGAGCTCTGAGCACCAAGGTTAAGTTTTGACATGCAAGCTGGCATTGAATCCACCCTAGAGTTCAGTTCATGTAAGAGTTCACCACTATATAAGATTTTACTGGTGGTTGCTCAAATTGAGAGACACAACAACCAGCCTAACAAACCCTCTCCTGCAGCACACTGTTCTCCCTGAGGGAGGACTACATGGGCAGCAGAGCTTTATCCTCAGGCTATTCAAACCAGAAAGGCAAGGTTGAAGAGTTTTAATTTCCTCTGGACAAATTCTCATTTGTTTCTGCCAAACAGCTACAGGTTTCTGCTGCCACTAGGCCAAAACAGCTTGACAGAAGCACTTAGTTTGGAAGTGCCTGGTAAGATGGGATGTTTCTCTATTCTTTCCAATGGATTTGTGTCTCCTCCAAGTGCCACAAGCAGGATTCCAACAGCTCCCTCCACCAGGTTAAAAAAGACCAACGAACACAGTTTAGCAGGATCCTTGACACTGCTGTTGTCATGGAGGGGTACATAAACCACCCCACAAAAGCACTTCTAGGAGTTTCACAGCTCACAACCTCACACTAGAGAGTCTTACCTCACCCACAGTCCCAGAGATCTTTGCCCTGAATACATTAGATGTGAACTGGACAGGGCGTGGAGGTGGCTGCATGGGTTCTGCAAAGGGGGCTGCCCCCTCTGAGATGTCATTGCTCAAATAGCTACTCAGTGTTTGTACAGTAATAGCCACAAAAAAATGGGACTGAATCCATGAAAATGGACATTCTCATCAGGGAGATGGCTGCACAATAAAGGGACTGAAAGACATTGGCTGACATAATGAGAAGAGTTTAATTCCCAAATTATTAACCTATATTTTCAAGGCTTCTGCAGTATAAAAACATAATGCTTTTTTGACTGTCGGAATTCCCTCCCTGTTGGTACCTTGAGCTGATGAATTAAACTGTTTCATAAATTATGGTTTGTTACAGAAGGAACAGGAACAACTCCTGCTATTCAGATCTGCAGCACACAGGTTGTGTTCAGCTCTGGTAAGCAGAGGGAGGTCACAGGCTCCTTTCCCACTAGGAAAATAAGCATTTTAAAGTCATCTTGAGTAGAACTTTCATTAGGGATGGTCTCTCCACTAGATTTTTTTCTAGCTCAAACACTTATTTCAAACCAGAACATATCAAATATTGCTTTGATTATCTAGGTAGCAAACGTTAAGCACTGCTGTTGGCACCACAAGAAGCTGTCCCCTTAGCAGATCGGAGTTTCCAGTCATGGAGAAGCAATCCATGGAAAGCCCTGCTGAGAAATCCCAGTCTGTTCTGTCAGCAGCAGCACTGTGGAAAACACCAAAAGCCAATATCCCACATAGCATTCAGGCAAACATGCACAAAAAGGCATTGCCCCTTCCCTACAACTCAGCTCTACCAGCAGCTCACTCTGACCCTTCCCAGCCTGATATACCAGACTCCCTGACACCACCAGCTATAAAGAGGCCAGGGAGGGAGCTAGCTAAATGGACAACTGCAGCAGACTTCCTTCACATTGAACTGCTGCAAATGGAAATCAGGTTTTATTTCTCCTTTCCCCATTAAATCCATACCATCACTCCATTTGATGTGCTACCCATAAGTTTATATTGGCGAAGTCTATTTCTCACGACATTATGTTAAAAAAAACAATTTGCAAATTGCTATTGCAATGAGGTGACAAAATCTCCAGTACTTAAAGAAAATCTCAGTGAGGAACTGGATGGATCATTCAAGGTTAATACATTTATTGTGAAGGCAGATAAGAATTATCAATAAAATTTTTACCCCAAATAAACTCTTAGTAAGTAGTTCCTGTATAAAACTTTAATCATTTGAAGAGCTACTGCCTATCCTGAAAAGAGACACCAAAAGGGCTCAGACAATCCTTCTGTAGCAAAAACAACCAGCTAGCAATGAAAATTTCCAGGACAACTGTAATATTCTAAAATTCTTCCTATTATTTTATTTATTCAAGTTGATCAAAAATATTAACTATGAATGGAAAATCAGCTCCAAAACCTGTAAATGAGTCTGGTTTGGTGTCCAACCTTAAGACCAAATATAATAGTAACATAAATTGCTTTGCAAGTGCTTTCAGTGTAGACGTTTCTCCTAAAGTTTGGAAAAAATCCTGATATGGTACAGTAAGAATGTGAAAGCAGAAATATCATTTCTCTTACAGCAAGAAACGAGAAATAGATACTTTTTTCTCTTTTTTCTTTCTTCAGGGAGGAGAAAATGTCAGTTTTCTTGTTGTCTCAGGAAAGCTGATGCTGGCAAGCACCTTTTGTTTCATAACTGCAAATACAAGGCATGAAATTTGATCTTTTGTCAACATGAGATCAGTTCTTGTGGTCCAGAACTACTTCTGACCAGACCTTGCAATATAATAGAAACCGATTTCACTAAGGCATTTCTGGCCTGAACATTTGGAGGCAAGCCACATGTCTGTTAGTTACCTGCAACTTGCTTATTCAGTTTAGTCTTCTGAAATTTGAAAACAGTGAGAGATGTATGTGACAATTAAAAGCACGGTAATCTCTGGCATTCCTGCACTGCCTGGTGGGGAACTGTGCTGCCACATTAGTGTTGGTGTAGGTGGATGAGTTCGCTCCCTGCTGCACGACTCTGAAAGCCACAGCAGCTTGAGCACTGAACGGCGGTAACACAGCTACACGGAGCTACGTGGTCTCCTACAACCAGGAGTGGCTGATCAATACCTAGCTGTGCAGTGGGGAAATAGCTATAAAGCACCCGTACTGCTTCCTTCACTTGGGCACACAGGCGTGCACATGGACACAGGCACGTCCCTCTGCGGCTTCTGTCTCTGGCAGCCTACCCGTGCTTCCACAAGGTTTACTTGCACTTCTTGGTTCATAGGGTGTGGAAAGCAGGGAAAGCAACGTGGAAAGTGTTGTTCATTTCCTTTAATCGCTTGCTACTCACACCTGAGGAGATTGTGGATGGGGAACCTTTGCCTACAAGCTGCTGTCCTGTCAGATATATGAACATGAGCTGTCAACAGTCTGGTTACTGCTGTCTTGCAAAACAACAGACAATATGATGTGGGAACCTACAAAACCTAACATTCCCTAGGCACACTGGGTGATTAGCTGTAAGACTGAAGCACACACATTGCTTCCACAGTCTGTCTGAGTCAGCCCTCTACACAGAGGGTTGCATTTTTCTGTAGTTTTCTGTGGATTCTCCGTTCAGTCTCTTCATGACTTAGGGGATGATGAGACGCTTAGGTTTTGTACTGGGCTAGCTTTTTTTAATTCTCCTTCTCCAAGAGAAAAGTCTTCACTCACAAATAGCAAAGCAACTTCAGCACAGTATATGTGTTCAAATCAGAGGTTAATTGTCTCTATTCCCTGTGCATTTCATAGCAATTAAAGCTACAAAATCTGTATTATATAAAGTACAGTGTAACTCAACATCAACTAGAATGCAGAGGTGGTTTACTGGGGTGCTTATGCAGCCACCAACCAACCCAGTTTCCGTCTTGTAAAACTAGAAATGACAGCTTGGCCCATGCTTGCCTTAAGTTGGTTTGTGTCACCTTGCCCAGATCAAAAACCTGTCTGCTAGGATTTTTCATCAGAAGAATTATTTTACAGATTATACAGATTTTTTAGGGTACATTCTGATTGTTAGCACTTAAACATGAAGTTGGATCTCCATGTACAGGTCCTGAGATGATGCCCTGCATAAAGATTTGGCTGTGTGAGCTCAGGATCAATGGAGAGACAGCAGAGCCCACTGGCAGCCCCTCTTTCACGGCGTCCCTGTAGAGATGCTCCCATGCTGTGCTGGAGAGATGACAACCCATGGGACCTTGTCCCCACCCATGGGACCTGCTTTCCAGCTAAAACCTTACTGCTTGGCCTCTGCCTGACCCGCTGCTCCTGCCACATTCCATCTTCACCATGGGCTCTGCTCATCCATGCCCATATCCCAAACTCTAGGTGACTCCCCACTTAACAAGCAGCCCATGCCCAGGGAGGCATCCAATGCCAGGGATGGGGCTGCCTCAGGCCCCCGTGGCTGCCTGCTCCTGGCTGGGGCATTGGGACAGGCTCTGCCTGCCACAGGGAGCCCCCACTGCTCCCACTCCCTGGTCCTCACAGCACCTGACACGCTAATGTAGAGTTCTTGCCTTTTACATTACATTTTTTACCATATTAAGAGGTAGTTGTAGTGGTTCAAGTAAAAAGGAATTGGTCCCCTGAGACGAATGTGTAATGATTTTCTTTGGACCGAGGAAGGGAAATTCATTTTTAATTGAATAATATGAGGAAAAAGCCTTACATGTGCTAATTTGTTGGACTGAAATGTGTTTAGACTGGGTTATAGGGATGTTTTGACATCGGGTAATTAGGGTAATTGGAGAAAACAGCTGGACTATTTTGACACTAAAGATTTTGATATGGGTAAGGTCACTGTGACACTAAGATCATGCAAGTGATATAAAGGAACTTGCACAATGAAAAAAAGCAATTTTTTATATAACACCAAAGATACCTTTAAAAATACACTCATTAAATAGCTTCAGATTTTTCAAAAATGGATCTTTGGAAACATCTCCCAAATCACATAAATCACATCTTTATACTTCTATAGACAATCATATCTGCCATGCAAAGAAGAGTGAGAGTATGAAACAGAAAAACAAACTGTGATAACAAAATAAACAGTTTTATTTTATAAGCATTTGGCTGTGGTAATAGTTACATAAAGACTTTTTTCCCCTGTTTCTGCAGGAATAAATCTACCGCTGTCTAAACCTTTTAATATGCCTGGTCAGGAACAAATTTAGCAAAAGTAACAACCAGTCTTGTTTCAGTCTCTTGTTAATAATAATTCAAAATTCAAATGTCTATTTGTCCAATACTTCAGATGTACCTACAAGACTGCCCTGCATGGCATGACAATTAACCACTATTTGTTATGCCTGCAAGTGTTTCATGAATAGAGCCTAATTTTATAAGATATTTCAAGGCTGAAAAATATTCTATAAGATCTGAAAAATCCTTGGACCTTTTAGCTGATCTGTATTAAAGCTATGGTTTTTCTGAACCGAGGGCTTGATATACTGGTTTTCAAATGAGCCATGTTTATGACATACAACAAATATTTCATCAGAAATAGATATTCTCATATTTAAAAAGGTAGAGGAACTTCAAGAAGAAATTTGCAAAAAAAAAAAAAGGCAACAGTGAATATTTCTATATTGTCTTCAACAATAAAACAAGAAGCTAAGTCAGAGAAGTTGCAGAATTTGCTAATTTTGCAGAATATCTTTCAAGTTAGAAAAGAATCACAGAAGTAGAATCAGCTCATGAACCTTTTAAAACTGTATTGACTCCTGTTTCGCAGATATCTGGTTACTGATACATCTCTAATTATAGTAGCTTCTAGTTGCATCCACGTTACACTGGATGAAATACTGCAGCTGCTTAGAGTTCCTTCCAATTAAAACCCCTCTACTTAAAAATTGCTAGATTTCCTGCTGTTTTGTCTTCTGACAGCTCTCTTTGGAAACCAAGCTCTTTTGCATTACTACACGTCTCTGGAATACAATAAGAGTGCTTCTCCATCTCCTTAAGAACATCAGCATTTTAAACACAGAATTTCAATAAAATCCATCAAGTTTACAGAAAACTTTAAAACAGAAGAGCTGTTTGTTAAGAAGCATTTTCTCTAAAAATGCAATATTTCCTAGGCAAATTGCCTTTTAAAAACTTGTTTAAAAAGCCCACATTTCTTGTTCTTTCTTTATGCTAATACAGTTTTTAATCACTTGTAGTTTTGATTACATAATTCTCATCATGAGAGAAAACATTCAGCCATTCACCTAATCAGATTAGCTAGCAGAGATTTCACATGCTTTGTCATTGGCAACATTTTTTTTTAAATCTCAGATAATGAAAAGCCATCTATCCATAAATGAAGGAGATTAGTTAAAAGCAAACAAAAAGACCAAAAAAAGGAGTCACTACATGCATGTACATGACGGGGGCAAGAGGAGAGCACTTTTTCTAGGCTGCCTGGAGCTAGATGGCTATCTTCTATATGATATCGATTAACACATTCTTCTTCTTTTGTGCTTTTCTTTTTTGATCCTTCAAAAATGTATGTACCTATCTTTGGATGTGTGTGACTCTTCTTTGTTTTTCACCCCATGCTGTAGCTGATATAATTTTTGGCCTTTCACAAATGCTCTTTGAGTAGATGAGGAAGCCATCCTTTTCACCAAACCAGTTTTCACTGGCTCCTGAAGAACTACAGAGGTGATGGTAAATAAACAGCAACAACTGGGCAACTGCAACTGTGCCTTGCATGTGAGGCTGTTCTTTGACTCAGCCATCAATCAGAAACACAGCAGTGATTTGCCAGTCACCTAGGAATAAAGAAGAAATATTTGCCAAAAATTGTTTGAGCCTGGTTGTCTCCTGTGGTTCTGAGAGGCATTACAGGCACACTGTCACCAATCTAGGCTTTACCAGAACATCAGGATTACCTACCAATCCCTAATATATATTTTATGAGAAGAAGGCATCCCCAGAAAACTTCCCAAACAACCTACTACATACAGTGGGACTGCACTTCACCAGACAGATCAGCCACTCTCCATAGGATAAGGGAAGTGTCCACAACGAAGCTGAGTGCGGCTGATAAATTATCCCTAGGGTAACAGAGTACTGGGTATGTATTTTATTAGGTGATGAGCAGAAGAAGGGTAACATATGGATTCACAGTCCATCAGGCTAATCTTCCAAATGTTCGATTCAAGTTCAGTTTATTTGAACAACACCATAACAGTTAAATGGGTTCCCATGGCACAGATCCAAATGCAGTATGGAAAATGAAATAGCAATAGTGCAATGGTGTTCACCCTTGACATGAAAAATGCAATGAAGAAAAAGGTCTATCTGAGAGACAGCAGATAGTCAACAGCTATTTAAGACAGCAAAACAGTGTGCAGCAGAAATCTCTGGGCTAGAAAAAGCTTAAAATCTTGATCAATGTGCTACCACAACAATGCAAGTGACCTAAATACTGAAAGACCAGCCCTTCTTTTGATAGCATCATTCACAGCTTCAGGTTAATGGACACGAGGGAGTCTTGGCCTCCTTAACTGAAATAACAGCACTGACTTTTTTCACACAGTTGCTAAGACAGAGGCTGCCTGTTGAAAACACAAACTACCACGTTCCATGTTTTCATATGCAATCTGCAGGAGTTTTAACACAATGTGCAAGCACTTCTGGACAACATGGGAGGTTGTCAACTAAGGAAGCAGCAGGTAAGCAGCAGGAACCTCACCTGATGTACTGCAATCAAGCTCAGGCAGGATTCCAGGCCATGGGGGACAGCAGGACTGATTGAGAGGCGTGAGCTTGGAAAAAGAGCGCATTGTGAAACCAATGCACACTGAATGGGCTTGCCCAGATAATGCAGTCAGAGTGAATAACAGGTACTTTAGCACTCCCAATTTCATGAGCTTTTCTTAATGATTGTGTTGATGAACCATACACATACACAGCCTTAGCTCTAATTTAATGGAGCTGTATGCACAGATAGTCAATGTCACTGAGGTACTATGAATCATTATGCCTTACAGGTGGCCTGTAAGAAAATAATCTTACAAAAATGTGTGCATGTTATTTATAGCCCATTTTATTTATAACCCATTTTATTTTGAAAAAAACATACTGGTTTTGAGGGGTAAAAAGAAACATAAAAAATCCTGAGACTCAAGGTTTCTTCTTCACACATTTTTGGCATGAGCACAGCTCCCCATCCCATTGAGTTTAATTGCTGTCTCTTCCAGGTTCTGCTCACTTCTATTTCAATTGAGCCAGTGCTTCCACCATGCTCAGGTATCAGCCAATCTCTGGCTCACAGAACAGTCTTTGGAGCCTTCATTGAGCATGTTGTTTAAGTACAGCTGTGTCTTGGAAGAGATTGTGCCTTTGCCACAAAGATCAAAACTATCATTTTCACAGAAAAAAAAAAAAATCTGGACTGATAGTCTTTTAATAACAGCTTTGGTGGATATGGGATTTATCAACCTCCTATTAAGAGAGTGAGCTATATTTGCCCTGAAAAGTGAACGACAGGACTTTAACAAGTTTAATTTCATGAACTAGTGGCTCCTTCAGTGGACCTTTAGGTTCTGTAGTCACACTAATTTGTCAACATGTAAGACAAACAAATACAACAACAGGGTTGATTCAAGAAAGTAAACACCATCCAGTAGCAATGAAGAGCAGGGAGAGGTGATTTTATACTCTATATGCTCAGCATACGCCCAGTGGTATCCTTTTGATCAACTTCTACCTGTATAAACAAAAACTGAAACATGTTTCTGTTATGAACAGCATCACCACCCAGATACATACAGACTAACAGATTTTATCTCATTTCCAAGGCTTCATATCCAAACGTGCTCATTGACAGTATCAGTTTCAGGCACTTCGATTACCTCCAAGCTCCTCTGCACACTCCTGCCCTTACGGGGTAGACCCATAGTTTCCCTTGTTCCAGACTCAAGAGGACAGTCCAACTTTGTCTTGCTCAAACTCCCATTGGACTCAGCAGGATGTTATGGAGAAGGTTGGACACACCCATTATAAAGACTGCAGAATATTAGGATTGATGTTATGCAAACCCTCCTCCGGGACCCATGTACAGCTGAACCTGCAGCTCCTGCACCCACAACACACAAGACACGATCAGAGATCTCTACTTCAGCTGAGTCCCTGTCTCAGGCATTTCTGCTCTCCAGGTCACACAGGGGTTTACAGAAGCAAACTGGTATTCCAGAGGGCCAGGACAGAAGCTGCAGTTGTGAAACCCCTCTTTGAAAGGAAGGACCGAAGCATGGTGAGGCAGGATAATTTCTGATCTTTTAGAAGAGTTTGCCGGCAGAGCAAACCATCTCACTTCCCCTCACCCATGCTACTTTGTCATTTGAACTGCCTTGCAGACACCTGGCACACATCACACGACTTTTTAATCAATACAGGACACAGAATGTGTGTATATGACATATGCAGCCCTCAGGCAATTTCATAGTCACGGCAAATGAAAGGAAATTAGGTAATTAGCTCCAATTATACTTTGACAACAGCTTCTAAATCTCACTCCACTGAACAGTTTTCTAGCAAAAACAGAAGCAGTCAAAAAATAATCACAAAGTTTTAAAAGATGTTGACCTTTATTCAAGCAAGAAACATCAGGTATGAGAAAGAGAAAGCATGTAGTCCTGCCTCTCTCAGGCACACACGCACACCTGCTTTGCTGTTGTTGACAGCAGATTGCTGCAGGGCTCTTCCTGACAGACATCCTGCATACCACAAAAGAGCTGGAGAGTATGAACTGTGACCCCCTTCAGCTTTGATAAACTTGTCATTTCTTTCAAACTTTTCCATCCATCATGCATACTCTTTCTAAAGTTTAACTCAATTTTATGAAGATCCCTGGAGGGAATTTCATTGCATCCCTGACACTGCTTTAATTGCTGTCAGGTGGAAACAGTGAGTTTATACATGTGATTAGTCCTATTTGTAACCTCCTAATTTCATTGGACACTTCTGGTTGCTTCTTACTTGCATTAAATGAGTGTGATTTCCTGATATGGTTGTAAAATGAATCTCACTTGGGAGCCTCCTCACCCCCAGGTGTGTTGAGAAGACTCAGGACAGCAGTTTTAAAGAAATAATTTACTTTTGTAACAAGGAAAGATACTGTGTGACCTTTTGATTTCTCCTGTCATAATAAGCAATGCTGGCAGTAAAAGCTCTATTCTCTCATTATTTAGGATGATAATCAACAGGGCTACTAAAATAAAACCATATATTGCCTGAGGCAGTCCCTGAAGTGACCTGATCTGAGATTTGAAGGGAGATGGTATTCTTTTTGTTCTTTTCAGTCTTTAGATAACACAAATTCATCAACTAACAAACACAGCTGCCCTGTAGCTCTTCCAACACAGTCAAAACGTAACAACTTAGAATCTCGTCAAAAGAAAACTAACACAAGACTCCTATGCATCATTCCCTTAGACCAAAACACATAAACAAAAAATAGCAGATCAAAGCAGTCAGATCAAATTACATAAACTTCAGGGGAAAAATATCTGACATTTTGGTTATTAACCCCAAGGGAACTTTAAGCTTTTATGGGGGTTTTCCAATCCCTGCTGGAAAACAAAAGGAAGAAAAGCTTTGCATGGGGATGTATATAGTCCAACCCTGCATACACATATATGACTGACATGGGTCGTCTTATGATAGGAGATGGCAATCTAGGGAATCTATTACAGCTGATGGGTCCAACATTTTGAAGCCCCAGGAAGCCTATAGGAAGAAGTTCTGTGCTTCTTGATAATGCCTGACACCTCTCTGAGTTAGTCAAGAGAGCCTTTGGGCCAGGTTTCCCAGAGGGCTGTTGGTGCTGCTGCTATGGAAAAGGGAGTATACTCCAGAGGTGGTGAATGTAGCAGCAAGAACAGCTCTCAGCTCTTTGGTCTGCACTCACAGGATGGAAGCATCTTTCATCCAGACCCATCTGCTCTTCTCTTTTGAAAGGTAGGGAAGGGCAGTGGATAGAGAAGCTTCCAGCTCCATCTGACCTACACGCAAAAATAGGAAGAGGCATCCAAACATTCACATTGTTCTTTTTAGGAAAGACCAGGCTGCATTGATTCAGGGCTCTTTTTCTTTAGGGGAGAAAGAGTTTTGCACCATGAAAGGAAGCACATACCACAGCCTGAGAACCCCAGCTTTAGGGCAATGATAAGGCCGAAACACTAAGCTCTCACAAGTCAGGAAATACCAAGCAGATGACACTTGGCTCTCTGCACTGTGCAGAACACTTTGGCCTGCAGCATGACAAGACCAGAGAATAGACAATTTTGCTGATCACTTCCTGTAGTGTTGAATTGGTTGCTCCAGTTCTTTACAAAAGGTAGAGTAGGATCAAATACACATATTTGTTTGTGTGCACACATATATATATACACACATATATGAAAGTCTATACAAAATAAGCAGCTTGGAAAATTTACAGAGGGTAGAAAGAACCAGACTGCAGCCAAAACTGCCTGATGAACTCTACTGTTTGTATATCCTCCATTATTTGTGTTCAGTCTTGCCTGAAAGAAGGTGTCATTCAAGATTTACTCTTATTTATTACTGAACTCAAAAAAGATGGTAGACTAAGAAGGCCAAACAGGCATGAGCCTCTTTTGCCCAAAACATTATACAAACACAAAGAGCTTACAGCCTATACATAGAAAAGGCATGTAAACACTGAAGATGTACTAAGGAAAGATCAACTGGACAGGGAAGAAGAATACTAGAGAAAAATCTACAGTGGCCAGAGAGAGCCCAGTCACAACTGTGAGTCCCAAATGAGGCCAGTTTCCAGGTCCTCTGGGCTCACTCCTAGCAGCAGTGTTTCAGCTAGCTCTTTTCTTTGCTTTCCCCTCAATACTACACGTATTGCGAACCTGTGATTATCTCACCAGTCACTCTATCAAACCAGCAGTGCTGTGTCTACTGAGCTTTAGTGAGTCTCTCACCAGCCACAAAGATGCAAAAATTAATCTCTATCAGCCATTTAGTCTCAGTGTCAGATCTGGCTTTGCCATCTAGTAGGAAATACTCTGACTCTCATTGCCATACATCTCTCCAGGTCTTGCATCTAATGAACATAAACACTAACACTTCATAAGAGAAGTTCTTGATATACATTTTGCAGTGGAGAAAACTGCTGTGCTAGTTACAGACAAGCAGATATTTGAGCTCTGCTTTTTGCCATTCTCCCTTCAGAGTGAAATCAATTATCCATTCATGAATATTGTCTTGTAATTTTATTGCAAATTAATGGAAGTCCATCATCAAGCACTGACAGAACTTTTGCTCTGGGAGTCATTCAGCACCTGGAAAAGGGAAACTTAAACAGAAAAGCAATTTACCAAATGAACACTTCTTTCAAAAAAAATCTTTCCCTTTCTCTCAGAAATGTAATTTATGGAACCTTTCAAGGAGAAAACATGATGGAAAGATAAAACCTCCTGTTCAAAGTTCAGATTTGCAACTAAATCCACTTAGGCTGAAATCTATCAAAAATTTGGCATGCTTGGAAACTGCCTTCCCAGGAGGACATGGTCTGAAATACAATCCCATTAAATACAGTGTGAAAAATAAGTTGTCCACTTTGTTTCGTCTTGCTCACTAGAATTTATGTAATAAATGCTGCAAAAAGAAACAGTATGGATATATACAATGAAATTAATATGCCCTATGCTTTCTGCAGACTGAACCCCTCCTCATGTCTCACAGCCAAGAGCATCTCATATGTTAGGCCATATATTCCCTCCTGTCCACATCAGCCTCCTCTGAGCTCTCATGAATGCTAATGGTTAATTAATGTCAAGACATGGCATGTCATTAAGGACACTTTCTTTTTATAGAACTCTTTTCTACCTTTCAATAGTTTGTGTCAAGACTTTTTTCCATTTGAGATTTTTCCCACTTGAGTTCCGATCTGATGTGCAACTGAGTGGCAAGTGTTGAAAAATCAAGGTCCCCAGCTGTTCCCCTCCTCCCCTCCGGACTAAACCCACAGGGGTGAGAAACAAGGAGGCTTCCCCTCCTTCCAGCCCTTCCCAGAGGAGACAGGGCAGACCGCGCTGCTCTTGCTCTCCCTCCCGTGGTGGAACTCTGAAGTGCCATGGAAGAAGAGAGGTGACCTCCCTGCCCCTGAGGACGCGGCGCAAGCGATGCCACCGCTCTGTGTTTGCAACGGAATGGACAGGGGGAGAAATGGAGAAATATCTGTATGGACCCTCCCATCTCCGCTTTTTATTTTGCGTCACTTAAATCTTTGATGGCTCTCTTCCAAAAATAAGCCATCCGACACACCAGAGGTAATTTACTAAACAAATAAACCTATGGTTAACTCAAAGCCTTATTTAGTTTCTATGTTGACAATCTTTTTCATTTCTGCACCCTCTTGTGGGGACAAAAGTATCTTTACAATATGTGCTACCCTCGAGAACATCGTAGTATACTTATTTCAGGACCAGATTTCACTTACTTGATTTCATTTCTTTGGTAGAAATCTTTACTTTAAAAAGTGACATATGCCACAGCGATGTTTCACTCTAGAAGGCCCATCAGCCCACATGACAACTGGTCTCTGGACTGGAGCAGTGTTATACAGCACTATTGGTTAAAAAAAGTGATGCATAGTGACCACAGCATTAACAAATATAACTTTACAGAGCCTGGGTCAGTTTCACTGACACCCCTTTGTCTGCACTAAGAGGCATCAATGTGGATGCTGCAGTGAATGAGAACTGATTAAAACACTGTGATTAAATGCAATAAATAATTCTTCACCTGCACAGATGAGGACAAAAAAATCAACTGAGACAACTGAACCAGGGACCATTTGTAAGCTGTGTTCAATGTGTCCTCTTGCTTCTAATAGTAACTCTCCTTTTAAGACCATTAGGTTCCCCTCACAGTCCCAAAGAGGAACCCAACATGTTTGGATGACGGTAGAGAATCAGGATGAAGACAAGTGCCCTGAAACCAGCATGGCACGCACATATCAGCCTCTCTGAGAAGAGGTTCTCACACTGTAGTATCACCATCTTTCTGATATGCTTTCAATGCCGTATTTCTATCTTGTATTCTCAGAACAGGAGCCCCAAACCCTAGATTCTACCATTTGCAGAAAGATGCCACTGTGAAGAGCCGCATCTAGCAAAGAAAAAGGTTTGGGAAGCAATTCTCTAGATGGCATGATTTAGGTCGCCAGCAGATTATATTCCTTTGACCAGATGATACTTCCTTCAAGACACGTGGTCTGATTTAACAGCATTTCTGTACAAGTAGACATGATGCAGTTAAAATATGGTTAAGATGGTTTGCATGCCCACTAAAATGTCACTCTCTCTTCTCCCCCTCCTTCAAAGTAGTAATAAGACTTAATGGCAGATTTTCCTCAGACTAAACTCAACCATTCCTTCACTTTGCTCCAGATAAGAGCAAGAGAAAGATAATGGAACTGAGGCATTGTCTTTCCACCCTGACATCCACAACACCTGCGATCTGCAGGTTTTCTCTGGACTGCAGCTTGCTACATGGATCACAGTAAGTCCATCCTGATTACCAGTAGAATTATTCTTTATCTGTTACTAGGTGCATTTCAAAAAATGTACAGATCTCTCCTGAGCTTTTACACTGTTTGCTCACTGACAGTATCTTGCTTTAATTCTGATAAAAGGTCAGAATATTGGTAATTGCATGATAAATCTAGCCCAAGTAAAATGACCATGAGCACTTTATGGCAGCAATTTTCTTCTAAAAATTTGCAAAATACTGCATGCAGCCATGACTTAAAAAGCATTCCAAAGTAAAGGAATTTTTCTTTGTTTGCATGTAAGTACTCTTTAGGTGCTCTAGGACAGATTCAGAGATTTATAGCATATGTATGACAGCTAATTTGTACACAGTTTAAAAATGAACACCTAAAAGACAAGAAAGTATATTATTACATCCTCAAAACAAATTTAATGCAACACAAAAGAAAAAAATTATCTTTACTCATTGACTTAGAAGATGACAGAACAAGCAGCCTAAAGTAAATGAAGGAAAAAAAGGCAGCTTTTGGATAGGTATGATGTAAACATTCTTGAGCAAGTTCTCTAGCAACCCACAGAGCAAGCCAGGGAAACAGCTAGAAAGGATCGCCTTCAGGACACCTTTTCTCTTTCCATCCCAACAAGAATTCTAGGTTATATTCTCTATTTGCCTGGATTTTCAACAGCTGATGAAACACTTAGTGGTCATTTTTAAAAGGTAATAAATTAGAGAGGGGAAAAAAATTCACTGAAGGGCAGTTACCAACTCATCAAAGCAATTTCTTCTGCAAGGACCAGCTAAAACTTCCATTTGGGAGACTGACACACAAACTTACTTCACAGATTCTGTGGCAAGATGTGACACTGCATTAACTTTGCTGCTTGACAACCACTGATAATTTGGTAAGGTCATACTAAGAAACCCTCTGATACTAAGTGTTATCCCACCAATCTAAAAACTAGTCCATATACTTCTAGGTAGCTTTCACTTCTCCATATCCAAAGATTGTATCCTTGTATCCCGTGCATATCACTGCACTACAGCAATGGCTGTAACTCAGACCAATTCCCGATGTACACGGGGCAGCTGAGCAAAGACTGAAAAACCGCAGGAAAAAAATGCAGATATTTATTCTATAACTTCTCTCTTCTGCTTAGTTTATTTGCTTATGGACAGTATCTTGTTACATCTCCTTATCTCCTTTTCTTTTGGCATAAATTATTCTGTGTGACATTAGCATATTGTAAATGTTCTCTGAAGTATTCTCTCTTTTCAGGTTCACCTCCAGTGTTGCACTGGAAAGTGTTTTATCTGCCACTGCAGATAATATTAAGGCATTGATTAGCAATTAATAACCAGAAGTGGATAAAGAAATGTCAACAGAAGCATATCTCATGAAAATACACAGGACCATTGAGACCAAATGACTGGCATCACCAGAATTTTTTTGGAGAAGACAGTAGAGGGGCAGAGAAGGCCGTATTCACACAGTGAAAAACTACTTTGACTACATTAATTTGGAAGAAAGCATTCCAAATTTTCATTGTGAAACTGCTTTCATCATGAATCTATCATGTCAACTCTCTAAGAACCTATCTCACAACACAATACTGAATCAACTAGAAAATTAAGATGCGTTTGGGTTTTGATTCTAAAGAAAACGCAAAATTTTTGTAATTCCCTGAGTCCTTTGCAGGATATAACCTCCATTCACTCTGCAGATTGCCCAAGAATGTTTGAATTTGTTCAAATTAAAAATGTCACTCCTGAACCAAACTCAGACCTTCATTGCTGTTCAAAAATAGGTCTTTGATTCCAACTCTTTCTTACTCAGTTTTTAATTTTCAGGCGCCTCTGCGCTTCCTGGTCTCAGGCCTGACAGGAAATGAAGTACCAAAATACCATGAAAATGGCTGCGCCTGTGGTGTGGCTGGTCTGGCTGAAGAAATGGAAACATGAGCAAAGTCCCAAGCAAGCCAGATCTTGAAAAGATATGTAGCCTGGTTTCCAGACCAACAGGGTTCAGATAGGTTTTGGATAGAACCTAAAACTTTGGAGGCTTTTCAAAATGAAATAAACCTTGAGGTTTGCCCACTGTCAAGAAATACACGCAGCTGTTCCTCGAGGTATTCAGCAGGCAACAGGGGACCGATGACAGCATCAGAACAGGCCACAATATGCAAGATCTACTTCTTTTTGATTCTTCTGTCCTGCTCTTCCCCCCCCCACTCACATTCATTTCTAGTCTTCGATTCTAGTTTTAAAAATCTTATGGGCATGCAGTCAACCAGCCATCTTCATTAATGTCTTCCACATTATAAGGTGCAGTTTATGTTGGCTGCCTGCACAAAAATTACTTCTGACCGCTGACAAAAAGTTTGCTGATGTTTTCAATATCAACTCCCACAGGTTTTGGTGTTGTTTCTTTAATAAGAAGTGTCTTGAGAGTTTATTGCAAGGAAGCATTGTTGAAAGTGTTTTATTTTCAGAGCTGATGTACCCTTGGTTGTACCAATGCCCATTTGCAGTAACAATGTTGTTAGGATCTGGAGCCACTTACAGTTTTATTTATGGTCTTGGTTTTTCAGTCACAATTAGAGTAACTTTTCCAAATGTTTTGGTTTGCAGGCGCCATACAAATGGGTCCTTAACTTGGAAAGCTTTGATTGTGTTTAGCTTGCCTTTACTGAACTACCTTAGTAGTCCATCTTATATTGGTCAGGGTTGTGGAAGCAATCCAGCTTCCATAAACGCTATTGAATACTCACAAATCATGTGCCAAGGGAGAAAAAGAAAACAATTGTTCCCCAAAATATTCAGCTGCTGATGAAAGGAACTATTAACAGGCAGAGGTGCTCATTTCAATAAGTGATTTCAAGCAAGCTGTCTTCCTTTGTAAGATCTATTGATTGTATTGAGAAAAGCACATGGTTCAGCAAGGCTTTGAAAGATTAAATAGTTTGTGGTATGTTGCAAGTCATCAAGATTTTAAAATAAGAAACACTTGTATCCTATTGTTTGTAGAAGTACATCCACACACAACACTGCAACTGAGATAAAAGCTAAGTTGATGGTTTCATAAAGGCAGTATAAACAATGACAAAGTGTGTTGGTAAGTGCAATGACCATAAACTTACTTATTCAAGGAACAAAATAAGCTTTCTTCAAAGTATTGTGTTTCAAAACCAAAGTACCTATATCCTCAAGATATGCCTATTTCCCTAATACAAGAAGTCAACAAGGCTCAGATCTCCTCAGTTTCATACATCCAGAAAGAACGGGTGCATCTCACAGAGCAGAATAAGAGTACAGCATTGCAAAAATATTCCAACAGTGTGTTACAAGAACTGCAGTGTTACCTGGTTTTCTATAAACAAGGTAAAAGGACAAGGCTACTTAAGATATTTTGTGGAATGTAAGAATGTTTTACATTAGTATTTGACACAAGGGGAGAAAAAAACAGGAGCAGCCAAACTGGCTACAGTCCCTCATATCTCATGGGTTCTTATGAGACAGCTCTCAGCCTACCTTTCCATAATGAAAGCCATTGTTCTGTTGCCAATATATGTTCATTTGAAATAACAATAAATACAATACTAAAGAACATTCTCCTCCTGCATGCATCCCTGAGGCTCAGTTAGCAATTAATAACTGGAATATTACATTTCCCCTCACTTTATCTATTATTGCAATATAGTCCTACTCAGGAGACCAGAGTCCAGGAGCAACCTTAGCAAAGAGTAATTTTTCATGACAAGAAGCCAAGACTGGTCCAAACTCAAAGTAACTTTGTGCTATCTCTAACCCAGTGAATGCACAGAAACTGTGAAACTCTTAGACCCTGATGCACACCATGGCTTCCCAAAAAGGACTCAGGAGTGCATCAGCCCACCGCTCACATTCCTTCTCTATCCTGGCACATAGTGAGTCAAGTAAGTTCTGTCTGGGTCCAGAGTTTGGGCAGAGAGGGACAGATTACAACACTCACACTCACTTTACATATAGCCATGAGGTCCAGGGGACCAGACTCTAGATGGACTGGTGCATTTCAACTACCTGCTGACTACTCAGGTGCATCTGCCTGCCAGAAATCATGCTAATAGCTGTTATGTTGTAGGAAGCCATATGCTCACCACTCCTTGAAAACCTGCAGTCACATAAGACTGTTAGACAATCAGAAATGTCTTGGAGGTATTATTTGTGTGAAAACTCTGTTATTTATTGCTATTGGGCTACTGCAAAGCTTCCAACATCTGAAAATCACATATTCACCTGAACTATAGACATGGGTGGTTGTTGTGGCTATTTCTGCCGAAGTGAAATGCAAAAATATTATTCCTAATTAAATGGGGAAACAGCTCTGTAAATTACTGAAAGTCTTTTCTGAAAGTAATACTTGATCTGTTCCTAGAGCTAGTGAGGACATAAACTTAAAACAGCCCAGACATCTGTTTATACAGATTAAAATCTTAAAGACAGATGCTGATATCCTCCCTCCCTGCCAAGCCATCACCCAGTTTGTTGCCTGGAGCCCAGGCAAGGAAAAAACCTCTGATCCATGTAGTTACCTTTCGGAAAACTGCAGAGATGCTTTTGCTAGAGGGAACTATAATTTTATTATCATGTGTCTGCTAAGGTTCATCTTATGTCAGATTTACCACTGCAGTAAACGACACTGTGCTCCTGATATTGCCACCACCTGGCAAGATGAATATACCTGCAATAGTGTGCACAGTAACGGGTATTGTCATCAGGGATGGGCATTCCCTCTCCGTAATCACCCCGTAGTCTTCATGAAACTCAGATCCACAGTGAAACATGCCCTGTTCCTGTGACCTCTGGTTATTCATGAAAATTTCAGCCTTTATCTATTATTCTTCAAACCACAAATAAAAATAAAAACTGCATCTGATGTGTAGAAAAGAATGGCCATTCTCAGTTGTCACACAGTGGCGCAGCAGGTGAAAAAAAAGTCATAGGCTTTCTTGGTCTTTCTACACAGCTTGGGGTTATTGTTCCTTGTAATTATGCAGATACTATCCGTGAATATGTGAGAAAGGTACATGTGGAAAGGGGTTGTATAGTCTGTGAGCTACAAGCAAAATGATTACAGGGGTTAAGAATGATTAAGTGCTGTGGTATTTGTTGCTGTAATAGCACTGGTTTTTTATTGTTGTTTAAAAAGTACAGAAATGGTAGAAATAAACCTGCCTCACTCAAAGTTCAGTTATGTGGGAAGACGTAGAAAGTATACGTGCAACAGTGTGTGTGCTTTCATTCCTATGGGTGTCTGCCTGTCCATTACTTGTTTTAGGGACGGATTTCCAATGTAGCCTAGTATTTGTATGGGTGAGCCCTTTCTGTAAGAAGAGCACAGGCAGCAGAAAAATTAGGATGAGCTCACTACCTACAGTCCTCTACTAACAAGGCTAGCTATGCCTACCCAAATGTTCAAGTTTATTTCAGTCTGAAAGCTTGACGTCTTCAAAACCATTACTTTTTTGGTAGCAGAGGCAGAGGGTGGGAATTCCACCATGATTCACTTTTCTGCTCATGGTTCATAAAGATGCAGACTACTATAAGGTACAGAAATGAGTGATGCACGCTCTGAATTGGTGAAAGGAGGAACAGACAGACTTCAGACATCACTCAGATAACAGTGAAGTCAAATACATTTGTATGAGTCTATGACATTTAGTTTTTAAAGAGTTTGCCGAGGTGCCCTTGGTCAGATTTTTCTTCCCTTTTGTGAGGCAGACAACCCCTCACTGAATGAAAAGTATATTCTGCAGTGATTTATATATGTATTTTAAAAGGCTTTGACATCATTTGGATTATGTATCATTTAAAGACATTACAACAGTTACAATCACTCTTACTTTACATTTGGACAAACTAAGGTTTGGTAGCATTTCTAGTTTACTTCCACGCTAATATTTAGAACTCTTTTTATTGACAGAAAGAAAGAATATTACATGCACTGTCTTGTAAATTATGTTTATACATTTGTGAAAGTTAACTTGAAATTAAATTGCAATGTTTATCTGTTAACTAGAATAGTACATATCACCTGATAGTCTAAGGGTGCTTCAAATGAGGGTCTTAAAAAGTAAAATATGAGAATCACTTGGCTTTATCTGTCCCGCACTTTAAAATGCCACACACAATAAAATTCATGGAGCAAACTCATTCCTTTAAGGTTTTCATTTAGCAGCTTCCAATCTACAAATCATTTAACAGGAAAAAAAAAAATAAAAGCCAGACTTAGACAAGAAGGCAAAACTTTTTCTGAAGAATTTCAGGTATGAATAGCTCAGCCATCCCCCAACACCATTTCACCTCTAGCNTTTACAGAATTTTTCTTAAAGACTTAAACAAAATAGGCTCTATTTCACTTTGCAGCTGCCTGTAACTTTACCATAATAAATTCTAAGCGCACAGCCTTCACCAAAACACTTAAAAACAGCTTGAAAGAGGTACTCGTTGCCCGTTATGTTTACTCAAGCACTTGTTTAAAAACACATTTAAGGAAAATGTTTTTATTTCTACAGATTGCATTAATTATAGCTTTGCAAACACTGAAAGCTCTACAAGAAGACTGAACTGAGCTATTAGCTGCAAACCTCAGGTCTTGGCTAGAAAAGTGGTTATGGCTTATTTAGTAAGCCTAATGAATTGGCTCACCCATCTCTACGCAGAGCTCCATGTATAGCATCATGGAGCCTGGAATAGCCAGAAAGGCTTGTTTCATGTCGCTTTATAATTAAAATAAAGTAAAATCGGTCAGCTCGAGTCGGTCCAAAAGCAGACCTCACTGCAGCATTATTCCTCTTCGGGCAAATAAAAGCATTAACACAGACATTAACGCTGGACCGAAGCTCTGCGGGGACCCGCAGTAAACTTGCACTTCGCAGCCGCGCGCCGCGCTCTCCCCGGGGCGTTCGGCGGGGCGGCGGTGCCGGCTGCTCCCCGGGCGAGCCGCGGCGGAGCTCCCCCCTGGCCGGAGCTCCCCCCTGGCCGGGGCTTCCCCCTGGCCGGGGCTCCCCCCTGGCCGGAGCTCCCCCCTGGCCGGGGCTCCCCGCTGGCCGGGGCTCCCCCCTGGCCGGGGCTCCCCCCTGGCCGGGGCTCGGAGCGCCTCCCGGAGCGGAGCGGGGCTCGGCGCTCG
>VWZT01000087.1:684887-696362 GCA_013397055.1 Pachycephala philippinensis
CTGTGCCGGCACGGCGGGGAGCAGCTCCGGCAGCAGCAGCAGCAGCGGCACCCACATCCTGAGGCGGCGGCGATGGGCACGCAGCGGCTGCGGGTAGCGGAGGACGGGCACTCTCCTTGGGATGTTCCTGCCCCACGCCTGCTTTGGCTCCTTTTCAATCGCTCCGGCTGGGAGGTCCCAGCTCAGGTCCTCAGTTTTCTTTTTCCCCACCCCAGTCCTTAAAATTTGGGGACGCCTGTAAAGCTGAGAGGCGGCACTTTCTCCCTCTCTCTGTGTCCCTCCCTCGCTCCTCGGAAGTCAGCCCCGGCTACGAGATGCTCCCCAGCCTCTCCTCTCCCGGAGCCCTCCCACTGCCGGGGGAATCTGCCGGACGCCGTCGCCTCCCCCGGGGCGCCGCGCCTGCCTCCGCCTCGGGCGGGCTGCTGTCTAGCCCTGGGGGTCCCTTCCTCTCCCTTCCAGCCCTGAGTCCTCTGTGGCAGGGGAAGCGGGAGGAAACGACTGGGACGGGAAGGGAGTACCCGCCACCACCACCGGGAGCACGCGGGAAGGCACTGCCGCGGCTACGGAGGCTGGCGGTGTGCGACCTCTCCGAGCCGCTCTGCCCCTTTTCCTCTTATCCTGCCCCCTCCCCAGCCCGGCCTCCGCTTTCTCCTCCCAGACCCACAGATCCTCGCCGATTAACCCTCCCCGCTGCTCCCGTGGGGACGCCGCTTGCTTCGCCCGCAGGGTTTATTCCTCCCCTACCCCCCCGCCTCATGCTGAATTAACATGTACAAACACCGGCAGCCCCTGGCAGCAGGCGGGGGAGGTGGTCCCGACCCCCGCCCGGTGAGCCCCGACCTCCTACCGGAGCGCCCCTGCCCCGGCCCCGCCGCGCCTCCCGCCGGGCACCGCACGGGGCAGGAGCCAGGCCCCTGGCATCCAAGTTTCTGGGCTGGGACAAAAGCCAGGTGGCAGCTCCCCGTGGGGCAGCCGGGCGTCGCTGGGGGCTGCCAGGCGCTCCGGCACGGAGGGGAGCGGGCCCTGCTGGCCCTGCTGGGGTGGGGTATCCCGGTGAGATGCGGAGGCTGTGGGGCCCCACTACGCGTGCAGTTAATGCCAAGTGAAACCTTCCACCCCAGAGTTTTGCGCTTTTCTCTCTCATCTCTTTGGAGACAAATAGAGGTATGTTAATATTTCCTTACTGTGAAGGATCTCCTCGTCCCTGCTGCCTGAAAGAAACTCTTTCACTACAATTTTGTCACTGGAGTTCCCCACTCCTCCCCGGGGACCCACAGCTCACTGCCAGCCTGCGAAGATCCCTACAGTTAAGTGGTGCTACCAGGACGCTGAAGCTATCAGGGCTTGCTTTATTCTCCGTGTGTGCGTGTTTGTGGGAGAGGACACAAAAGGGCTTTAGGAAGGCTGCAAAATGGCACGCTCCCAGCACACAAGTGACGATTTCTTCAAGCATTCAGATCTGACATCTTTGCAGGCTTGTCACATGAGGCTCAGTGAGGGGCTCAGGGTAGAGCATGCTCTCTAGAGCAGTAGCTGCAGGCAGGGTGAACCAAGGTGGAGAGAAGTAGGTATTAATTACAGATAGATTTGGGTGCCCTACTTGAGATACCTACTGCTGACTTTTCCAGATCCTGCAGTGTTCAATGGATGCAGCCAACAAAATAGTCACAGCATCACCAGGTCTCAGTGAGCACCCACAGTCACAAAAATTTGAAAAGCCCCCTTTTCAAAAGGTTTTGTTTTATAAGATGCAATTATCAACATAGTATTTGTGCACCTCTCTGTGTAAATGGCCTGTAATATCTCCTGGGCTTTTTAAACGGGGAAAAGAAAATAAAGCTATCGCATGTTATTGCCCAGGCTGGAGCATGTTTGAGGCCCTTCACTGCACCAGACCTCTATTGCTCTCAAACTAGCAGCATCTCTCATAGTGATAGCAAGTTGCCAGTTGCTGCAGTAGGCACTGCAGCAGATTTTGCCAGCCTGGGCTTCATAGCCCTTTCCTCTCAGCTGTGTGAAACTTGGCAATGTTGACATCTCTGTCAGAGACAGAAAGAACTTTTTTTCTTGTGACCATGACTAGCCTCTTTCATACCTCAGTTATTCACCCACCACATGTACAAAGTCCCGTTTCCCTCATTTTTCCAGTCCTCTTCCATGTCCTTCAGCCCACCCCAGTCTGTTTCCTAGTTTAGGTCCATGTCCCGTTCATCACAAGCCCATGGCTGCTTTCCCTTCTCTTTCGCCGTGCTCTTTGTATCTTGCAAACCCTGCAGCTCCTCCACCTTCAGTTCAGTGTCCCCTGCACTGATGGCATGCAGCTGGACAAAGGCAGTTCATAGTTGACCATCCCGTTGCACTCGGTTTGCCTGTCAGGACATGCTAAATGACACAGCAGCTTGGATTTGACATTGCAGAAAAAAATACATGCTCAGAATTGATGAGAAATATATTTAATAAAAACAAAGCTGCAGAGTTTTGAGGGTTTATAACTTAGTCGAATGTGAGTGGATTTACACAAATTTGACAATAGCCAAAAGGCCAAAATTCTGCAAAAAGGCAAAAATTCTGCAAAAAGGCAAGTTTAGAGTCCAGAAACTGTTGACTTTATGGTTATAAAATAAAGATGATTTGCCAAAATATACACTATTATTTTCTCTACTGTCATTTCCCCAATTTCTCTACTGTCAATTTCTCGAAAGAAATTGACAATGCCATTTAAAATTTCTTCTTCCCTTTCTTTGTCCCCCCATCCCAGAAGATAATTCAGCCTAAAGTAGGTATTTTTAGAGGAAAATATGAGACCAAGTGGTAAAAACATAGCAAGGTTTAGGCAAATGAATGTAGCATTGTATAATGTAAAAGACAGAGTGATTTTAACAGGCAGAGCTTCCAGCACCATGTGTCAAGAAGCCTACCTGCCTCCAAGCACTTCCAGTCTGATTAGATAGGGGCTATAAAAAGGGAAAGAAAAGCCTTTCCTTGCTATAGCCAGGGAAGGATTTTGAGAGAGTCACATCAATATTCCTTACAGATGTTGACCTCCCATTTAAAAAGGAGACAGCTTTCCAGAAGGACTCATAGGTCTGTTCACAACAATACACTGTGAGGCATCACCTCTGCACAGATGCCACTAAAGGAAAACTTTGTTTTGCATTATTTGTAATTCGTCAGTGGTGGGTTTATCCTGAGCTCAGCCCTCAGCACCCACAACTAGATGCGTTCTGAGTCATGTGTTGGAGTCAGTTGCCACCTAACACCAGGACCGTGTCCACACTTGATCTCTGCTTTTACACAAGTCTCCTGAGGTCCTACACTTCCATTTGCATAATGAGACCCACATATTCTTCTCTTCCCCTGAGTCTCTCTAGAGCTGTTGAGGAAAGCAGCTTGTGTTGCACAGATAAAGGGAATCTCATGGAGCATCCTGTATAGTTCAACAGCAGTGGATCCAAACATACAGGAAATACTCAGCAGAATGTAATGAGTGCTTTCATTTCATGTTTCTAATTGGGTCAGAGAAAGCCAAAGGGAATTATCTCTCTGCTGTAGAATTGTGCAGCCTGCTCTAGAATCCTGTGGATGGTTGACCATCCTGTATTGAATTCAAAAGGATTGTTCCAATAAAGATCTTGGAAATTCTGATTGTTAGAAAGGTAGACTTATCTGTCTCTTGACTATCGAGATTACAGAAAGTAAATCCTCTTAGTTTACAGCATGGCACAGTAGTGACAGGGATGGACTGCTAGATCCAAGCTGAGTTACTTGGCAGGGGTATGTAAGCATTCAGGAGTCTGCTTATCAGGATCAGGTGTTGTTTGGCAGAGGATAATGCAGTTCTGAGAAAGATTCTTTTTCGCCTATGAATTTCTGGCACCCCTATTCAAAGAATTACCAAGCAGATTCTCTGCTTGTACCCGCTTTTCAAGTTTGCTGCTTCTCAAGAAGCAAATGCATTCTGCAGCCTCACTTGAAATATACCAAACACTTGATTTATTTTTAAAGTTTGAAAAAAATAATGGGAAATAGTATTAAAACTCAAGCAAGCAGTTCTTGTATTACCTAGAGAATACACAGGCACTTACAGACATGCAAACAAGTACAGAACAGTTATTTCCTTGTTGTGTGACTAGGACATACTTTTCTCTCCTGGGTTTCTACATTACTGAGCATCATGAAGTTCCAGTCAGTGACAAACACTGTGCCTTTAATAAATATTAACAAAATAGAAGTAATTAATTCTTTTACTTGTACAGCATTATCTCTTAGTTTCTTTTAAACAAAGACACTAAATCAGACCCAACTGACAACAATGGCAAGTCTCCCATGTCTTTAAAATTAACATGGATGAAAAGTTCACAAATAGAAACCTGAGAAACTCCAGCTCTGCTGTGCTTGTGGTATCATTGAAGTGTATTCATGGGCTTTCATACTTGATAGGGGTGATATCGCATATATACCATATGTTTAGTTTAGAGGAACAATAAAATCGTCTGCTGTCTTACTTTGGGTTTGCTGTGAGTAGTAGGGAAGATTAATTCCAAAAAATAACTAGGAGTGTGTGAGACTTCTTAAAAAAACCTAAAAATTGCTCATTCTTGTAATTAATTTTTTAAGTAGAAAATGGTCTTTATAAACTTCTTAAAGTTTTCACACAGTTGTGAGCAAGCAGTTGATGACTGAGCTGTGTCCTGTGCCACGTGAAACCTGGAGTAGAGTTTTTAGGTGTTTATGGGAACCAGAGACTGAAATCCTTTTTTTTGAGAGTTACACAGGTGAGCCAAACCCTCATTCCAAAATGCCAAGGCTTACACATTAACTGATCATTAAAAATAAAGTCATCAAACCAACCTTTTAGAGAGGGGACAGGATATAGAAGTCAAGTCAAAACTGCAGAGGAACAGACCAGTGTGTGTGGCTGGTTGTCTTTGGGAAAACAGACAGCTTTAAAAAGCACCATCCTTCAGTCAGACTTTTGAGTTTCAGCATATTGCATTTTTCATTATTAGGGCTTACTGTGTGGAGATTCATCACATCTTAGTGAGTAGTCAGTATGAGGAAGAAGACTTAAACCTCTTCAGGGCAACAACAACAGCAAAAAAACCCCACTCTCATCTTGGGATGAGAGCAGTGCTAGTAGCGTTCCCATCTGCCAGAAACACAATTCTTCTACGCTCTCCCATCACCCAGTGCCAGCAAGCTTTAGAGTTCTCAGAAGATTGCTTATTACAATGCAGAGAGAGGCATTGCTGCTGACTCACTCACTCACTCACTCACCTTGAATTAAATCAGAGGTTTAATGAGGAGCCAGAGGTGCTCCTCTTTCACTCAAGTGTAGAGCCTGGGATGGCATGGCTGGGATGAGAACCAAACCCTGAAAAGCCATCTGGTGGCTGAGTTAAAGGAGCACCTGTGTTGGCAAGAAGGATGTGAGCACCAACAGAGGCAAGAAGGAAAAAGAGAATAAAATCAGCCTTTTGGAAGTGTTGCTGACAAACCTGCTCTGCTGCTTGACCGTCTGGAAACAACCATGGGATTCCACATGATTCTTGGAGCCTTGGACACAAACCATGCTTTGGAGAATGTCAGCAGGAAGAGCTCTGTCTGGGGGGGATAAATTCATCCCTAATGCTTGCATCTAGAAGCACCAACCATTAAAATCATATAGGAAAAGAACTATTGCATGAAATACTGTCTGTAAAATGCTTTTCTGAGAGCCAGGATAATAGCTCACTTCGGTGATATAGGATGCAGCAGAAAATAAGAACACAAAATAACACCAGAAGAGCTAAGACATCAAAATTACCAGGAACAGAAGCAGTATGTGTTTATTTATTATTATTATTATTTTTATTATTATTCCCTTTCCTTGGCCAGACTTATTTTGCTATCATTACCTGTTTACTGTATGGCTCATCATCCGATGGAGGAAATTCTTTTTGTTTCAAATAAAAGAAGGAACAAGCAATTTAAATGTGAAAATATAGGAAATCTTCTTACTGGGTAGATCCTGAGCAGATCTCAGAGATGTACTACTTCAGCATCCATATGCACTGCTTCTCAGAAGAATAGGAAGAGGTCCCATTCTTCTAATCCTAAGAGGTTAAATGGAAATGCTTTCACAGAAAAAGTGTGGTATTTTACCAGTGGAAATTTCATGCAGTCCTAAATGTGGAATAAAAAGCTAGGTGTCGTGTGTGAATATTTTTTATTTCTGATCCCTAGCACTGACATTTGTGTTGTGTACCAGCTTGCTATTTCAGATTTGTAAACCTGTTGTAACCCAAATCCCATTAATTTCTTGCTGCTCTTCCTCAGCCCTGCGTGAAGGGAGCTCTGTGGTCCCAAGCCAAGTGTCTGTGGGCACAAGGTGTTTGCAGAGCCTTCACCACACCTCATGATCTCAGCCCAGATGCCAAGGCCAAAATGAGCCCAGTGCCAGAGCCTCACCATCACCACTGGCAGAGATCAACCCAGGACAGGATGCAGGCAAAGCTGCCTGAGCATGCAGGGAAGCCATCCTTGTCCCTTCCCACATCATTCCTGCCTCCTGCATAAACAGAGGGCTTCCCTTTTCAGGGCACCTTGCCTTTTAAGACATTAGGAAGTAGAAAATTCTGCCCTTCACTCCTACGCCCTCCTTATAATGAGCACACAGCAAGGAAAAGTGTATTTGCTCCTTTCTGCCCTCCATGACTGTCCAAGGAAAGCCAGAACAAATCTTCAGTGCTAGATGAGAAAACGCCACTCATGACTAAAAACAACAGCCTCATCTGCAGGGGTGAAATACTGGAAATATAAACAAGATGGGGGAAAGGACCACGAAACTGGGGGAGAGCAGGAATATCTACCCAGCAGGTCTTACAGAGGGTGCAGATCTGCAGTAGATTCCCACAGCCAGTTTTTGAGTGCTCCTGAGGACGTATGCAGAGGAGCAGGCATTTCTGGTGGGAAAGTGATATAATCAGTGATGCCAGTGTCAGGCATCACTGATTATATCACAATTGCTACTTGTGACCTAGTCAAATTCTGCTTTGCAATGGGTAGCAGTGGCTTTTAGTCTACTGAGAGTCATCTTTTCTTACCAAGTTCTCTTCAGAAAGAGTAAAGATTGACAAATAATGCAAAAAGTTCATTTAAATCTTAAAGAAAAAAAAAGAAAAAAAAAACACATTTGGGGAGAAATGCCCATTTTTCTTCATGTTTTTGTTTTTCATTAACTCTTTTTGCCCAGCTGGGAAGTACAGGTACATTCTAATAGACACGGTGGTAACAGTAAAACATCAAGTTAACGTGGCAATGGACATGACTACCCCTTAGCTTTTAATCAGTTCTTTCCTTTACAATTTATTCAGTATTTCAGAAGCTGTGATTTTCACGTACTTCCCATTGCCTACCAAAATCCACTGGTTGCACCTCCTGCCACCAGTTTGTTTGTTTTTACTTACACTGACTACTAAACTAATTAACAACTATACATTTTGGAGAATGTGTTGATAAGTGTCAAGGTTTCTTCAAAACCCTTAAAAAACCTGTAGAGTAATGTCAAGAACGCATTTGGGCATGTGTTGCTTTACCACTTTAGAGAAAAGACAATATTATTTTTTTGTTTTAAACTGAGGCAAAAAGCAACAAGTTTAATGGGTTTTGGCAGGCTGGTCTTTGTTGCTAGCATTTCTCCTTAAGCTGAGTTAGTGGTGAGCTGCCGGCTCACCATGTCTCTGGGGCACACTGAGGTACAGTGTAAAGAGTGTGGCAAAGAGACAAATTTATAGTAAGAATTAAGTGGAGACACATCGTGAACAATTGAATAAGGACCTGTAGGCTTAGACAAATGACGTACCAAGGCTTTTTTGGTGTAGGGCTGACATTAGACAAAAAGTTCATTTCTCAGACCTGAGGAAAATCTTTCTTTGTCATTGTGGTTTTAAACCTCTGACAGGGTTCATAAACATTAATCCATAAGGTGTTTAAAATTTTGTGTCTCAGCAAAGATTTGTGCAGGTTCTGTGGCTTGTATTTATTTCTATGGAGTGGCTATGGCATTAGAAAAAAGATTCTTGCTTATGAAGTGTAAACACTGGCCCACTTGAGAGACAGTGATAGGAATTACACTAAATATTCAGTAAATGATTTGTTTCCACTGGGAGAGCAAAGGATTTTGCATTGGAAGAGATACAGAAAAAAAATAGGGAAAGAAAATCCAGTAGTTTCATAACTATTTTTCTAAGAAAGAATGTGAAACAGTATCTGTAATTGGCACCTTATAACCCTTAGGTCATTTGGCCTTTCCTGAGCTCACAAGAGTCGATCAGAAGTTCTTCAGGGAAACAAAATGTGCATGTCTTTGTGCCAGTACACACCAACTTTTAAAAAGCTATTCTTTTCACAGTGGGGGCACATCAATTGCAATAATATCCTCGACAGGAAAGATCCCTTGGGCCCTCAGCAAGTGCTTCTACTGACAAGCAGACAGAACTTCTCCCTTCAACCAAAAGGCTGCTGCTTGAGATGTCCAGAGACAGAGGACATCCCTCTTCCAGCCTAAATGACACCAGCTCTCCCACATCCCATCCTAACCACCAGTTGATCCAACTATTATGGAGCAGCTCTGACAGACGAGCTCAGAAGGACAGAAGGATCTTTTGGCAGTCAGCAGGGCTGGGATGGGGAGACTTTTCACTAGGAGAGGTGTTAAGATTTGATACAGCTGATTTGAGCAGAGCAGGGATGTGCACCTTTGTCTCCGGTGTGCCAGATGAACATCCCAAGCAGCCAGCTAACGTGGAGTCCCTGCTTGGTTCCTCAGGACTTTTTGCTGGTATTCTATCTCAAAAAAAAAAAAAAAAAAAAAGGCATTGCAGCTCTGCTGGCAAAAAACGCTTGGGTTGCCAGGATGTGTTATTTCATCCTTGGAACCAGTGCAGTGTCAGGAGTTGCACCACCCCTCTGGGGTTTATTGATATAAAAATTCCAGCACAGCTATACTTGCAAGCTTCTTCTAGTGCACACTATGCCTGTGAAGTAGAGTACTTGAGAACTTTTGGCATTAACAGATTATTTCTTTTTAACACTTTTTTGCAGAAATGTGGGATAAACAGTGAAAATAAGTTAGGCTAAAAAATTAAGTGTCTAAGCAAAAGGGTGCTTTGTTAGACTGGGGCTGACATTAGAGTTAGGGAAGAAAAACAAACAAAAGTGTTACTTTTCTTTGAGTTTTTTCTGTGGCCAGTCCTATTAGCTACAACTGGAATCTACATGTCATTTCAAAAAAAACCCCAAGCCATATACTGTCATTTATTCCTGTAAATCATATTGACTTCAGTTGCATTCCTCTGGTGTTACTGAGAGCAGAATTTGGCTAAGAAGTATTGGGACTGCTCTTTTGCCCACAGGTTTTACATATTTCATATGAAGAGGTCTAACTTAATATCAGATAGCTCATCATCTGCCACCTTGGCAGTCAGCATAAATCTCCTCGGGCAGACTTGGCAGTGTTGGTCCCAGTACAACAAATTGAGGGAAAATGTACAGACATAATCTGAAGAGAGCACCAGAGGGCAGATCTGGCTTTCCTGGTCTTGTTACAACAGGTCTTGACTATATAGATGACGCCTGGCAGCGTGGTCAGTTTGTCTTCAGCCTGAGAAACCATGTTTTCCGCACGGTTCGGTACATCAGTGCCTAATCCACACCATTAGGATGTGTCCAGAGAGCAAACTTGTGTCCAGGAATATCTACTGTCCTTGACGCATCGTTTGTTCCCCAGCCATTACGATTTTTTTTCTGTTTCAAACCCACACAGCTCTGAGCTATTGCTTTTTCTCAACTGTGCTTTCCTCTGGTTGGGAGGCAGGACTTGGCTTTTCTCTCCAAGATGCTTCACTGCTACAGGTGCCATTACAAATATTTTATTTGCTCATTTTCAGAAACCTGGAAAGTGAAAGAATCTGAGGTAGAGCTGAATGCTACTTTGCAAATACTCTGGAAGGTATCTCCAAATTGGCACCGAGCTAAGTCATCCCAGCTGGCAGGAGAGCAGAAAGTCCTTTTCTCTCTCAAAGATGAAATCTGAATGTCTGCCAGATCCCTGTAATTACAAGCCCCAAAGAGTGTCTACTCCGGTGTAACTAGAGATCTATGGGTTTTGGCATTTCATGTATCCATTACCACTTAGTGCTACATCGCCAGGCTGAGATGGGAATTTCCTTTGTGGGGAGACCTCTTTTATTAATAAAATACGAACCACATTTGTTCTCCAACATCAATCTCAGCTGGCTAATTTCTTTTCATCCCCCAATACAGAACTTCATTTTGAATGCTCCTGGGGAGTATCCCTTCTCTCTTGTTTGTCTCTGCCTGCGTTTAATTCTGCGTCAGTATACACAGTAATAATTCCCACTCCGACACAATGAATACGCTTTCCGAACAGCCTGCTAAGGTCACTGTGGGTTGAAGCAAGGTTCAGGCTGCTCGGATTTGTTATGCCTGCCCATGACTAGCAGCACCTCAAAGCCACACCCCACCATACAATCACACCCATTGCATGTAGCAGTGAGATTGTAGGGGGTCCTGACTGCTGACCAGCTGGAGTCAGAAGTTAGGAGGAATATTACTGGCTGCAGGCTTAACCAGAATCTGTATAAATGTTTCAAAACTTGCTGAGAAGCTGTGAAGTACTCAGATGACTTGCCAGTGCTGATTGTGGTCCTGTCTGCACCTGCTTCTGCACCATACCGCAGGTGGCAACAAAAGAACCTTTATATTGGAGTGTTGGTGACATATATGTAGAAATTGTGGCTGAAAATTGATTCACTAGGTATGATGGAGTAACTTTGTCTTTCATGGGCCCTTATGGAAAATGGGCCTGCATCTGCAGATGCTTGTATAACGCAGGTAATTAATGCCTTTCATGTATTTTATTTTCTCCATTCCTGCCACTGTCAGGTACAGAAAATGGGCCTGCATCTGCAGATGCTTGTATAACGCAGGTAATTAATGCCTTTCATGTATTTTATTTTCTCCATTCCTGCCACTGTCAGGTACAGATCCACTGCTGGAAGACAAGTCTTTCCCTGCCTGTGACTGAAATGTTATCACAGCAGGTTAAGAGAGAGGTAGATATTGAAGAACATTTTACCAGGGTCCTTCTTGTCCCCAGGAGGAATCTTGGAGAGGTTTCTGCCTCGCTAGGGTCTTACATGATACTATGGAGCAGTGACTGTTGCAGACACAGGGAATAGGTTTTATTTTTTTATTTTGTTGGTGGGAATACTGTGGAATAAGGAATTCCTGGAAGGTGAAGGAGAAAGCAATACAGCAGCTGTTACAAAACCATCTACCCACATCCTTGTGCACACAGGGACATTTGCTCAGCTTCTGTTCTTTAACTTCTAAGATGAAGCTAAAGGAGAGAAAAGGGAAAAAAAAAAAACAAAAAAAACCCAAAACCAAAACAAAAACAAAAACAAAAAA
>VWZT01000087.1:696379-719821 GCA_013397055.1 Pachycephala philippinensis
AAAAAACCAACCAAAAAAAAAAAGAAAAACAACAATGCAGAAGAAGAGTGAAGAGTGAGCAGAGATTCCTTCCTTCCCCAAATAAGAGACCAAATCTGTTCAGCGAGTAGTAGGCTGTGCCTCTGGCCCCAGTTCTGCTGAAACACCCCATATCTGGCAAGCTGCGAGCTGCAGCTACAGCTTTCCCTGCTGCCAGTACATGCACCACAGGTCTCACTTCTTCAGTGTTCCTGGTGACAGGTGATGCAGTTGATCTCCTGTCACAGCTCTTCTCTGAGCCTCTCTCCAGTACCTGGGTAGTGACATTCAAAGGGCATTTAGAACCACAATCACTGCAAGCCTCTAGTGCTCTGTTAACTTCAGCTGGAGTTATCCAGTGGGGATTAGAGAGATTAAAGGGGTTGAGAAACACAGTATTATATAAATCTTATTTCTTTATGAATAACTTCAAAAAATTGTATTCAAGTAAGCCAAAAGCATGGAGAAACAGCCTTCATGTGTCTGCCACTTGCCAGTTAGAAACCTCTGTGTGCAGTGATTTATAGTTTATTGCCAACTGCACTGTCATCAAAACTTGAAATTATTTTATACCAGACAGTTTCTGCAGATTTTGAAAACACTTGGTTTTGATCTGATGGGACTTCTGAATCTTTTGGGGCGTTTTTGGTTTTGCTTTTTGTTCTTTGCTTTAGAATTGCAAGCTCCATCCCTTCCATTAACCCCTCCTCACCACTTGTTATCATCATTTATGCAAATATGAATATTATTTTCCATGCTTATAAACAAATTTTCTTCTTATGAACCATAATCAGAAGGGATTTCTCCATCCTTCAAGGAGCCAGCCTAGGTGGGTTTTGGGTCCCTCTACTGGAGCCTGAGGTCCCCAGCTCATTCTGAGCAGTTGAAACTTAGAAGGAGAGTGCAGCTAAAGTTTCAGTTGGGTTGGGATTTAACCAACCACATATAGGCTCAAAAACCTAGTAAGGCAATTCCTTTACTTCTTTTGACTGTTCAAAGAAGGCAAACTTCTAATCACCTTGTTCACTCGTAGCTTCAGTGTCTATCCATGAGATTATCCATGTGGATTTGTCCCCAAAAAGAAAAGCTTCAGAAAACTTACATTAACATCCAAGAATATAGCAGGAAATGGAGTTTTAAGCATGTATATAACCTTATGTGGATCGTGCATTGCGAACCAAGCTAATTTGTACTTTGATGAAGTTTTGTATGACTGTATGTGAAAATGGCAACTTTTGGCATAATACCATTATCTTCTGACTTTTAGGCTCCCAAAACCCCTGAACAAAAACAGTACCATGTGAAAATGATTTTGTCATGAAAACAATAATATTTTTAAAGGTTGAAGATAGACACCAAATACGGCATGAAACAAGATTTCTTTTGAGAAAAGTTGATTACCACTAGTTTTGTCACTGGAATAAGTATTTTCTTGTTACTACTGTAACACAGAAAACCATTTTGCTTTTTATATTATTTGTAGCTCACTCATGTTAATCAGTGACAAAGCTTCTGCTGATAAGAGCTAGCAAAAATAAGAATTATTCTTAGAAGTATAAACACATTTTCTATAAAATATATCTCATTTTCAGTGATAAAACTTACAAACATGACTGTTTTGAAGTTCCTTTTTTTTTTTTGGGAGGGGGGTTTGGGTTTTTTTTGGTTTTTTTTCAAGCATGGAATCCCCCAGGAGATTTCAGTGGAGTTGCAAAATTTGCAGCAAAGTGTTTGATTTGGTCAAAAAGACTCTTCAAGATTAGATTAAACTATTTCAAGCAGTTTTACTGTAGACTCTAAATTGTGTCTTTAATCCAATATAAACTCTGTTTAATGAAAGCCATCTGCAAGTCATATCATTGTTACTCCTCACCCCATTCCTATTTCTGCTTGAAGCATCTCTGTATTGGCAGTTACTGCGAGTGGCCACTGGTTTCCAGCAGAAGCCTTGTAGTTAAAACATCAGTCCAGGAGTTGTGACTTTCTGCTTTTTGCTGCCTCTCCTGTTGGCTTGTGCTGCCTGGCTGAGCCAGTCATCGTCACTGTGCAGCTCCTTTTGCCCATCTGATAAGAGGATATTGTATCCGCCTGCCAGGTGTGTTGTAGGGACACAGTACTTAATGTTTGCAAAGAGCTACTGGTGCTTGATCAGAAATCCTGCAGAAGGGCAAAATTTCACAATGGAGTTGGAGCACAGACTCATGTAACAACACTTAATGCTTCTCCAGGCTAAAAAGTTTTGCCCAGGCTACAACGAAATGAAATGATGACTAAACTAATTTAAGATCACCCAAAGTCTTTGTTTCCACCCCTGTGCTATATCTCACAGACCACTTACTTTTGCTAGGATCCGTTGATGGGACTACACTGTCCTCATTCATTGACCTGAATGAGAAATTATGTTGGTGAGAGGAGACTTATTTTTAGCTAGATAAGTTCCCTGATCTGCTTTCAGCATCTTCCAGAAAATTCAGAGTGGAACAACTGAAAGGGCAGTGAGTTGCAGTACACAGGCAGGGACAAGCAGATGAAATGGGCAGGAGTCCTTGGATTGACTTAAACCCCACACCTGAACTGCACCTCAAAGAGGCCTTGCCGTCCTTGGTGCCTTCACCAGACTTGGTGCTCCACAGTAGTTATTCCCAGCACACTAATAAAATGCCATGTTGCAAAATATGCAAGAAAGATGGAAGAAAGGAGTCATAGTGATTCCCTCTGTGGAGCTGGGAATTCGGCACTGGGCACTGGAAGTAAGCAGCTCACCAGCAGCGGATTGAACAGCAGTAAGAGAGAAAATCTGAGTGCAAGTGTCCTTCACGTTGATTAGAAAGCCCATTCTTCTTCCATGCTGCAGTATGCATTTTAGATACCTTTCCACTCTTTCTGCCTCTAAAACACAGCTCTGATTCCATTTTAATTGAAATGTCCCATGAGTGAAGTGCTGGAGGTGTCGTGGAGAAAACTGTTTTACAGACTGGGGAGTCATGTATGGTACACGAGTATGAAACTAAAGCAGGGGAGTTTAATTGGAAAAGAATTTCTTTTTGTGTGCACTTAAACTCCCACAAAGAAAAGGAGTCTTTGAAATAATTATCTCCATATATGTTACCATTATTACAGAATACTCACATTAAAAAAACTATGAGAACATTTGAGAGTAGGTTCATGGTGAGCTTGTCATTACTGTGTCTTGTGAAGGGAGATTCAGATGTGTCCCTGAGGTATTCTCTGGAAGACTGAGGATCTGGGCTGCATGTATATCTAAAGATATTCCTCCAAACATTTAGAAAATCTTTTTCATGTTGCTGGAGATCTGAAGGAACATATCTTGTCTTTCAAGTTGCTGCATTTCAATGTTTCTGAATGTTATTTGTGAATATTCTTTTTTTTAATTTTTTTTTTAATTCAGGTAAGTCTCCACATGCCTGAGGAGGTGATTCTAGGGTCACTTTTGTGTGTTTTAGTATTTATGCATAGTTGTCTACCTCTTAACAGCATTTTCCAAGAGTTTTTTAAACAGAGAAGGGCCCATATAGCAGCAACATCAGGCAATCCTCCTCTTTTTCCTTATCCCATCCCTCAAGCGAAAAGACAAAAAATGTTAATTAACCAAAGAGACAAATGTTAAATTCCTCATCATCACTACAATATGCTGTTGACAAGGAGGTATACTCTTCTTCGGGAAGGGGAGTGCCTTCCCCTGACAATAAAATGACAGCTCTAATTACCCCATACATTTGTGATTTGCTTTGGAAATTTATCTTGACACATGCAGAGCCAGAAATTGGAACAGCTTAAGGGAGAAAGGAAACCTGTCACAGATGTGAGTGGCAGAGCAAGAACAAAAGACTGTGAATTTCCTCTTTACCACTACAGATCTCTGGGTTGCCATCTTTTCTTCACAGCAAACTAGGGAAGAAGAAATTCCTGAAAGCAAAGCTTTGTCTTATCAAGTGTGATAACATCTGACAAACTGTACAGATCTTCCCCGCTCCCTTCCCCTCTCTTTTGCAAAGGTTGGGGCTGGGCTAAGGACAGAGTAGCAGGTCATTGACCTATTAGCCTCCGTGATCATTTTACCCCAGGCCCTGAATGATGTCTGCAGACAGGTCCATTGGGAAAGAGAGGCAATAAGGTCACCACCTCCCCATTTCCTTTTCACCCGCTATCTCTGCAGCAGCAGCTTCTCTGGGCTTGACTTCTCCATGAGTAATTGATGTGTTGAAAGTTAAGCATGTGCTTAAGTGCTTTGCTGGAGTGGGGCCAGCATGTGCTGCACCTGGAAAGGTCTAGTCCCGGGCAAAGGAGGGGCTGCCTCAGAGCAGCTGCCCCTCTCTCCCCATGAAGCTGCTGAGAAGGCAGGCTTGCAAACCACCTTTTACCTTGGGCATCTTGCTGCCTGCCCAGTGCAAGGAGCTGTATGCTACCCGTGCAAAATCTGCAGAAATACAAACTCTTTTAAAATATAATGATAGATGATTCTCTCTCTGATGTCTTAGAGAAATGAGACATTTATCACGATCTGCATATGTCTGGTTGTGACTGACCATTCCTCCTGCCCCATCTCCCAATGAATCCATTGATCAATTTGATAGAGGAATAGTGATCTCTGAGAAAGTTAAGATCCTCCAAATTTCGTTAAAGTAGGCAGCCAGAAATAGATGCTAAGGCAGAGAAAGAGTCAAGGTCCAGCTGCTGAAATATCAGAATCATCTTCAATTATATGATATATTATTGGGAAGCCATTTAGTCTCAGTGCTTCCAGACCCACTTCTGGGTCCCATTTGCCCTTAATCAGAGTGTTTTATATAATTGACCTGACTCTTAGAGCTGGCACTCCCGGAAAAAAAAAAAAAAAAAGGTAAAAAGTACCTCCTCAGTTCCCCAGGGTCCTCAATAAAGCTGAAAAGTACCACCAGTATTAACAATCAAAGGAAAACAAAAGGGGGAAAAGTGTATAAATTCCCCCTGTTTGACCACTACTCAACAATATTGTGCAAACCAGGGTAGTTCTCTGCATCATGCTAATTGAAGAGTTTTCCTGAATTTGAGTAAGGATTATATCCAAGTTTTGTGTTAAGGTAACCAACCAACTAAAAGATTGCTTTAAGAGCTTACTTTAAAATTTTAACATACCCTAAGTGTTTCATCCAAGTGCTCTTCTAGGAGGCTGAAGAACACCAAGAAGAGTAACAGAAAAATTGAAGTTACTTCTGCTGTAAAGCAGACTTAAAAATAGCTTCACTGATCTTTTGATTATGGAAAATGCTATTCAATACAAATTTCTTGATGCTGCTGGAAAAAAAAAAAGTGTTTTAAACCTCTCTGAACAGGTCAAATGCAAACTCAAAGTCTACATAACTAGAAATTGATAGTCAAGTACTTACATTGTTTTCATATTGTCTCATTTTAGAGAGAAGATACTCAGGATGGTTTTGCCAACCTCATACCTTAGGCTTGTATGGAAGTATGGTAACCTTTAATAGCATTAATGGTAAACAAAGAGTCTAAAGAAGCTTTGGCAATTTCAAGAGTTGGAGCAGTGAGAGGTGATGCCTTTGCAGTCTCACATGGAGCAGGACATTACACCAACCCTCCCTGTTAAAACTACGAGCAGTATCACTGTGTTTTGGTAGGTTTATGTAAAAGGCCAAGCGCAAGGCTTCAAAGGCCCTGGAAGACTCCAGGGGCTCCTGCAGACACCAAGCACAGTCTGAGGGCCAGTGCTGTGCTTCAGCAACACCTGTGTGACATTAGCTGTACCAGACAATGGGGTTTCATTCAGCCACTTGGTCTGTGGAGCAAAAAGGTGGGAGCAAAAATAATCTGTTTTCTAAGGTTTGCTGAACATAAAGCATGCTTGAAATAAACTGTAACATGTAGCTGGTGATATTACTTTTAATTGCAGAGGTGCTGAAATGAGCTACTTCCTCTTGAAAGAGAGGCAGAAGTGGAAGCAAACATAATACAATCTTTTAACATTACATCTGTATTCCTCAAATGCATAGATAAGCCAGGTTCAGCCTTTGATTTCATGTCTAGGAGTCAAGGGAGACGCAGTTCTAAGGTAGATATGGGCTTGATCCAAAGTCCACTGAAGTCAGTAGCAGCATTTCCACTGCCCATGGTGAATTTTAGATCAGGTTGCATAACTGTAAATCAGAAGATTCACTTGAAGATGAAACATGAAAATTCATGTGAAGTAAGCACAAAAGAAGACAGTGAAACTAAATGACATTATCATTACCTCATAAAGTATTAATAGGAACTTATATTTTTTAAAGCAGTGGGATTTTTTTCTAGTTTCTCCCTGTGTTGTGCTGCCCTGCAGAGCACACATAGCACACTGCAGTGATTATGTGTCTTAAGCCTCTGGTACCACTCACTGACTGATAAAGAGGTCAGAGGGGGAGTCTGGGTGATGATAGTGGAGAGAAATGTTCCAGAGGAAGACTTACAAAGGGCTGTGAACTGTGGAAATTCACTCTCTCACTGTCACCAGCTGTTAGCAGGGCCATTAATAATACAACTTGCAATGCATAGGTGCATTAGCTGTTGGCATGCTCTAGTAATGGACCTTCCATAGGACAGAGTGATCAGTGTCTTTTTACTAAAGGATAGTAATACACTGGTACAACTTCTCTGTTCCCTGCACTCTGACTTGCAGAGGGAAAAGAGGTAGGTCACACACACTTTTCTGAAGCATCATTCCTGACAGGTTTTTTAACTCTTTTATGCACCAACCTTTCATATTGTTTGGGGCAAGTGCTGTACCCAGTGATTTTAACACTTCTGCTTTCTATGTTAACATACTACATGTTCTCCACTTAGGAGTTGGAAATGCTCACTGTTGAGTTACTTTTGTTTGAAACTGAGTCATCTGACTCTAATTTTATTCTCAATTGCATGATGTCTGTCCCAGAATAAATTGTATAATTTGCACTTATACACACAGTGAACACTTCTCAATATGCTGGTGATAATTCAGCTTAAGGCTTGCAAATGGGCCAATTTAAAGTGTCACAGCAGAACACCAACTTTTGAAACTTTAAAGCTTAAATTATGTGAACTGGCAACACTAAAAGTGTCTTCTGTGTTGACCTGGATAGAAAATTGCTGTCAAATTCAAATGAACCTTTAAAACGTATTTTTATTGATTATTTATTTTTGTTCATAATTCAGTGCATCTCCTGTGCACAGAGTATAGTCCATTCTCTAACCAAAGCAGGTATTTTTAAGTTGTCATTATAATGCTTTATTTTGATAGATTTTAAAAGGTTGTAATGAGAAATATGTTTTCCTTACAAGAGAAAATTGTCGTTTGGCCCTAGAAAGAAAGAGAAATAAGCAACTTGGAATGAGCCAATGATAAAATGCAAATTTGTGGTTGAAACAGAGAGATGTTTGGCATATTTCTTTGTACATTTAGTGAACTCAGCAGAAAACCAGTCTTTGAAAAACCATGGCATTCCTATTTCTGTCCCACAGATCCTAGTGTTGATAACCTGAGCTGAAATACAAAGCTCCAGTGAAATCTGTGAGGGTCTATTACAGTTCTGTGAGCACCTAAATGAGATTTAATTCTTTGTGGGAAAGTACCAATTCATTAATTTACTTCAAATTCCGGAAAATCAGAACTGAAAAAATAATCCAATAATCTTCTATAACTGCAATGAAATATACATGCTTATGCCATTTGCTATTTCCCTTTTCAGTCTTCCCCTAAACATTGAAGTGACTGTATTTCACTAGCATGAATGCCCAGAGAAAAGGAATTAATGAAGTTGACTGAATATTCTCCCATGCGACTATTCAAAAAAAATGCATGTGCAACAGTTCTTGCAGGAAATGCTTTCCTGTTTATCAAACTCAGATAACAGCAATTGCATCTTATGATGCCAGAAGCCTGTCACAACCAGGCTCAAATTTTTGCAGATAGACAATTTATGGAAAACAAGTTTTGAAGCAAGTACATTCAAGGGAAAGTATCAGTGTGAAAACTTCAGTATTTCTGTGGGTTGTCTGAGAATCAGAAAAGATGTCCAGAAAAATTAATACTTTATATCTTGAATTGTTAGCAAGGGTCTAAAACCACAGAGTGACAGAGGAAAAACTTAGCTGGAAGTTTTTTAGAGCCTTTCCATGACGCTTGTCCAGGCATGCCTGGAGCACGTGTCTGAACTTATTGTCACTGTGGTTTTCATTTGTCATAAACACTGGGAATGTCATGTTTGACCATGGCAGAGGCATGGAGCTGGCATAGCAAGACAAGTCAGCAGATATAATTTCTGTGACTAAAAGTAGAGGAAGCCTTATGGCACAGCACTTACAACAAATAAAGTTGTGTTACTTAAGGGGGGCTAGGATGTGATGAATAGGGGAAGCTAAACACTTCCTCTCATATTTTAATTAGATTTTTACCAAACACCTGGGAAGAAACCTTCCATGTATAATTTAAAATGGATCTAAACAAGCAAGACAGATATTTAGGTCTGGTGACCTGATGGGTAAAGAAAAAAGAAACAGGGGTGCCCCTGGAAGGAGGCATCTCCTGACAGGAAGTCAGGGGAAAGATGGTACATATATGTGCTTGTGCCTGCTCTCTTTGGGTTTTTTAGCACCTCTCCATTATGGAAAGCCACAGAGAAGAATATGCCGATACCGCAACTTTATTTTCTCTTAGTTTTAGCTCAAGCACTTAATACCGATGACACTGTCTATTTTTCTTAGTTAACAAGGCAGAGTCTGTTCAATCCTCCTTTCACAGAAGCAGCCATTAGGAGACAAAACCATGCCGCTCTCACTCTGCTTGATCTAGATCTTCTCTTAACTGCTGTGCTATATGTTATTGAAAAGGGATAGGTTAAATACTGTGCCATATAGAGTACATGATAGTGCTCGAGTGACTGCTGGCTGAGGGCTAGAAAGAGACTTTATGTCTGGGTTGCTACTTTATAGCCAAAAGCAAGCTCCATATTTTGATTCATCATATGATCCTCCTACTTAATAAGAAATGAGAGAGCTCTGTTGTGCTCCAAGCTAGTGGAAAGAAGACAAATATTTTCCCTCTTATCCTGGAAGAAAAGTAGACTGTCTTTCCACATGCTCTCTTTAACCTTTGCTGTTCACCTTTTGGTCCCTAAGCTTATTATAACAGCTCAATTCCTCTTATGAAATCACCGTCTTATGTCTTCTGTTTGTCTGGGCCTGTGTAATGTCAGATGCTTCAGACTTTCAGGCTGGCCAGGATGAAATCAAATCACAGCTTTCTCAAGCTACTCGCTCAGACTCTCTGGCTTACACAGCTGCCATTAAATAACCGTTCTTTGTGAAGCTGCTAGTCCAGTACCAGCGGCTGGGGGAAAATCAAAACAAAATAACACTAAGCCTTGTGGTCATGGAATGACATCACATGTGTTTGGTGTCACGCTGGGCACGTTGAGTTGCAGTTTGTTTCCATTCAAGCGGCTTCTTTGGCAGTCATGATGTGCTGATGTGCCGTTGGAAATGATTGTTCAAGAGAAGTCTGTGGGGATGATGTTAATGAGTGATTCAGCAAGACTCAGACATTTACAGAATTGGCCCTGGTGAAGGAGAGCTTATGTTTAAGGAGAGAAGAAAAATGAGGAAAGAACGTGTAGTTTATAGAAAAGACATGAACATGACCAGATAAAAGAAAATAAACTGAGAAGAGAGGAAGTATTGGACAGAAGAAGAAAGAAGAATGATGGGATGGCACCAAAACCACCAAGAGCACAAGGACTGACACAGAAGGATTAGATCTTTCTATCACTGAGATAGTCAGAAGAAAGCAGCATACTCCTACTCGATAGTAGAAATGTCAGAAGGAGATGTAAGCAAAATGCTCAGTTTCAAATGGTCTATGAGATATTCATCCTGTTTAGACACCTGGACCCTGACTGTAGGTTTTGACATAAAACAACACAATTTATTATGGAAAGCATTGTTTTAAGCTAAATTCATGTTTACTATAGGAATTTATCTCTCACTAATTATGAACTAACTAGTAATTAAACCCTAAAAAATTCCAACTACCCAAAACTTTCCAGTTTACCTTCGCTCACCTTTAAATCTTTTTTTTTCTTTTTTTTTTTTTTTTTTCTGTCCAACATCTGATGTTAGCTGTGTGTCACAGATCTTGATATTCCCATCTTATGAAAAATTGCATGTCATCTGCTGGCTTACCTCAGTTATGGTCTGGACACCTACAGAGTTGATAGATGGTCCTGTTGGCAGCCCATGTGGCATGTAAGTGCCTCTCATCAAGCATGATTGAGGAGATCTGCATTTATCAGTCTGCAGCTCTTTAACCTGCTAACACCCATTCTTAACAGGATAATTTTACACTTGAAGTAATTGGGTGAAAAAAGACAGTTCCTAAACTAAACTAAACTAGAGCAAATTTGGTAGGCCACCATGAGGTCACATTCTTTTCTTAGAGTGCTTTGATCCTACTACAATAATTTTGAACTCCCTGTTTTTTCCTTCTCTGGAAAGGTACAAACCAGAATCTCAATTTCTCTAGCATTTCTCTGTAATACAATCTATAATCCTAGGAACTAGAAATGGAAAAAACTTTCTAGATCACAGCACGGATGAGGTGGGAAGGGGAGCTTTAGATGTCTCTGGTTCAGCCCCCCTTCTCAAAGCAGGGTCAAGAGCAGCTGACTTAGCACCATGAATCTGTGTCTTTTCCTTGCATCTGCAAAATGGACAGCCAGTCCTGTGACTCACCTCCTCCAGAAACCTTTTTGGACCCGTAATTACCCACCCATTTCAGTGGAAAGTACTCCTACCAGTGGGTGAATGCAGAGCTCAGCTTTGAGCCCACTGCTGGGAGAGGGCAAGACAGATACCAAACTACCTCCCAATCCCCCTCTATTTCTTTGCAGAAGATCAGCAGGGATAGTCTTTCACCTGTCATTCTTAGCAGGGACATTTCATCATGGAAATGCCTCCTACCTACTCACCAGTAGGAGATCTGTCTGCCTGTGAGTATCATTTTCTCCACTGGTCTGCCAGCATCCAAGCCTGTTGATTTTTTGGGCAGGATGCATGGTTCATCTGTTTGCTCAGGCCCTTGCCTGAGGATGTGGTGGTGAACATGTCTAGTTTATCCTGGAGCGGACTCTGAGCTGAGCTGACACAGATCAATAAGCCGTTTGTTTTATTTGCAAATTTCTAATGGTAGCCAGAGGCTGTCTGGACACATTTAATAAATAATAATTTTTAAAAAGTAAATAAAAAGCCACTCCATTTCATTTGAACTTAATTGGCATAGGAAGAACTCCTAAGGGAGCTATGTAAGGTTTTATGGGGGGTTGTTTTGACAGAAGCCAACATTTGTCAGAAGACAGAAAAAACCCCAAACCCATTGTCAGAACATTGTTTCTTATTCACGCTGCTCTTCTACATTACAAATCAGCAAATGATGAAATCCAGGCATAAAGAAACACAAGGATTAATTTGCTCTGAATATAAATTTGTATTTCTTACTCATCACTCTAATTTTTCCAATTCACAGTGTCGGCAATTATTTCAGAACACATTTAGACTGGAAGAGTAGAGGAAATAAGGATATCTAGGATGCAGGGGGAAAGTAATAAGGGGGAATGGTTAAAAAGTTAAAGAAAGATAAGTGAACAATTTTAGGTGTTGGAGAGATATGGCTGTTTTTCCATAGGCTTGTTGCTGGTTTGGTATGTTCTGTACTTAGATACTGTGTTTCTTATTCTCTCGTATCTTAAATTATATCAGTGGTGTTACATCAGTTATCTAAAGTTTGCAGCTAATTAAGGAAATAACATTGATCAGTTTCAGTACAGCAGACCTTTTTCAATCTGGGAGTCTTTAACTGAAACAAGATGAGAGTTCTATCACTTTGTCCTAACAAAGGTGATCCTAGAATTGACAGCAATTTACTGTTTTCCTTCTGAATAAAAGATGCTATTCACACAAAATTCATATATTTATACTTGTGTCTGTATTTATAACTTGGTTGTCTTTTTATTTCTTTGCGACCAGTAGAATCAACTTTTCCTGAAATGCACAAAATTTCTTTTTCCCCGTCAATTTGTGGGAGCTTTGCGGTGCTACCTTTTCATTGGGCTGCAGTGACATCTAGCGCTCACGCCAGAAGCCCGTGCTTCTTGGCTTGTCGGGTTTCGAGTATTTTCTTGTTATTAGGCATTGCCGAACAACAGCGTCAGCGTCGTCAGTGCGGTCACACCAGTGTATTTACAGCGGCTTGGGTCTGCCGGGGGAAGGGGGGCAGCGGGAGTCCCTGCAATGGGAACTTTTGTACGCCAGTCTCTCTTGAGGGAATGCTGGCCAAGGGGGTCTGGGGCAACAGCAGCTTTGTCTCACAGCTGGGATGTTCCTGCATCTCAGCTCAACATGAAAGCGACATTTGGGTTCCTGGCATAGGGAGCCTTGTCTTTAATAATAAAAAAAGGAAGAATTTGGAGTATTGCTAATTCAGTTTATCATGTTGTTTACAAAGTAGTAGCGCCAGTGGGATTCACTAAGCTCTTGGGCACGATTTTTCTGCCACTGTGTATGTCTGACACTAGGCTAGTCAGAAGGATCCCCAGAAAAAGCAGGACACCACCACCAGAACCAGCTGGTGTCTTCCATCTAACATCTATATAATGCACAAGCGCTGTTAAGTTTGCAACCAGAGCTCTCAGTGCAGTAAAACCAAAGTTTTCCCCTCTCCAGCCCAGGGCATACATTTCCATAATTTCCTTCCTGCCTGTCTCCACCACGCAATGCTGTGCAAGTCACCAGGAATCAGCCCAGAGCAGGCAAAAACCAACAGAGTCTCTACTCTTCTTCCAAAATCACAAACAAAATAAGGACCCCTATCTTGCCACCTTCATTTCCTGCTTTTAACAGCTGGCTGGTATCCTAAAGATGAGAAAGGCAGGAGAACTGCAGCCTGTATTAAAAAATCATATAATCACAGATATCCACAGAAAGCATCTTCCATCTGACAGAGCAGGAAAGTCACACTGCAGGGCACTCTCTCAGTGCTACCACAGGAATTTACCTAACCAAGCTCTGCTTCTTCCCTTCCACAGAAACAAAATCTCAGTGCAATATGTTATCTCTCATGGTTAGGTGCCATTTCTTCTGATTCTGTTGATTTTTGGAATTAGAATCACTTCCTTCCCATGAAATTCCATCAAAGTATTGTTACTTCATTAGTAATTTTTGATAATGTGGTAGTATTTAGAAACTGGGTAGTATGCCTTCAAGTAGACTCTGAACCTAGCATCTGCTCTTGTATTACCTGCCCAAACATCAGAGAAACAACCATGCTCGCCTGTTGACAGACATCTTTTGTAAACTTCAACTGTGCTCAGACCATTTGCTTACACCCCTAAAACTCTGAGAAAGGCATATACTGACCCACATGCAAAACAGGGCTCAGCCTCTCAGGAGGGATTCTTTTGCCCCACAGTCCTTGACTACTGTCTCCAGAAAGCTGTTCTGCGTTTGTAATCACCTTCTCCTCTCAGCTGGTTTGAGATGGTACCTTTTGCCAGTGATGGGACTGAGAAGGACCTGGGCAGCTCTTGGCCAATCATGGCAATTTTGGAATCTCAGAAAGGCCCTGGAGCCCAGCCACCACATCCGTGATCCTCCTGGTCCTGATTGTAGGACCTCTAACCCCCACTACCCATTCCCCCACCACACAAGTGTGGAGATGTATCTCAATTCAGACAGAAATACCCACTGCTCTGCCCCACCCCTTGCAGCAAGCATAAAATTGAACATGGCTGTGTGAAGCACACAGATACTCCACATCTTCCACCTTCAACTGATAAACCACCTCGATACATCCATGGAACCACTCCTTCCCATGCAGGAAGACCAACACCTCAGTTCTTACACTGTCTCAGGTGTCAAAAGTTTCAAAACCAATTTGAAAGCCCTTTTACTGCTTGACACTTCTACAAAATCTGTTTCTTTTTAACAGCCTCAAAGCTCAGCCTAGGATCTGGAAGCCCAGCTGCATTCTCCTGGTCTTGGGACTCCCCTTCTTAAATGTTTGGCAGGGTACTTGCTCCTTTTGTGTTAACCACTGCTGCTCAGTGCCTGATTGCCTCCCTGCATCTCCAGGCAATAGCAAGGGTTGCACAGGTGTGATAAGGTACAAATTCCAACCAGGAGCAGCACCAATTGCTTCACTAAAGTCGTGTAAACTACATCTAAATGGTGGTACTGCTAAACCTAAGTTGTCCTGAAAGGGGTTGCCAGGACATATCAGAGGGAATCTTTTCTTCCAGCCATCACTGCCCCCGGAGCATTGCAGTGTCTGCCAGGACCAGGAGGAGCTGCCATGTACATGGAAGGTGTTTCCAGCCTGGCCAGTCAGCAAACCAGAACCCAGACACCTGCACTGAACATCCCAGCTGGAAATATTAACAGATGTGTGATCTGAAAGCAGCAGAAAGATCCTGTTTACTTTTCATGTTGCTCATGAAGAGATAGAGATGTTTTAAAACTTTATTCTGCTAACCAAGGGGAGCAAAAGTGACAGTGAGCCAGGCGGCTATGACAAGCCTCATAGAAATGGCCTTTTCCAAAAATCCCTAGTTCCTTTCTGAAAGGGGTTTCAGCTCTCATTCTCAACAATAGCGATGTTTCTAATTCCAGTGGTTGTGGAGAAAAGCTAAAAACATATTTTAAGTGTATCATACACGATCAAAAACTGGAAGGCAAAAGATACAAATATTTTTTTAAAAATAAAGACACAGTCTAAAACAGTCTCCTTCTTTTTGAAGACTGAATAATTAATTACAGAAATTTATGCTTTGTGTTATCAGAATTGTCAATTGCTATTAGATACCTATAAGAAGTAGATCTGAGAAGAAATGCATTTCCCTTTTCTCTTTATTGCTATAAAGCAAAACACCTCTTCGTAACCTTGAAGTGTTGTTTGTCATCAGCCCAAAAATTAGAAACATTAGTTCCACAAAATGGTGTTATGGAAAATACGATATGGGCAGGTTTACTGCTTGATTTGCTTGAGTTCTGCTTCCCTCTAGGGCATAAAATATTTTTGTTTCACAAGGGCTAACCGCTTATTTTTTCTGTGCCAATCACACTAGCCATAAACCACGGATAAAAATTCATCAATATTGTGAAGCTAATTACATGTTCCAGCCTTAATGATTTTATAATTCTGTGATTTACAGAACTCCGTGAACTCTTCTTTGAGCACCACAGATGTTCAAATCTGTGTAAAATACATTGAACATTTTTCATTCAATTGGCAGCATTCTTTTAGATTGTCCTGCTTTGGCCTCAAAGTGCTTCAACTGAGCTGTGGCAAGGACTTGTCACACAGAACATCTGGAGATGAAATAACATCCATGATATACTTTTTCAGCTCTTGGCTGAACGAGCTGTACAAATGGCAGGCTTCATCCATGGGGTGAGAGCTACCAGCTTCCAAGGATACAAGAGAAAACTGGTTTCACCCCTAGAAAAACCCTTGTTTAGGTATTTTAGATTTATAAAGCACCGAATTTTCTGTTATTTAATGCTATATACAATAATCAGATATGGCCACATTTCCTCACACATGCCCTCCAGTATGGGATTGAAAAATCAGATCCATCATGATTGAAATTTAACATTTTCCATTGCCAGCAGAATCAGTTTTTCTTAGTGACAATAATAGCACAGAAGAATATTCTCGGTCCTTTTGGCACAGAAAATCCTGCCCACATGTTGCATATGATGCAGAAGACAGTGAGAGAATATATCCAAAAGCCTCTCCAACATTTCTTTTTGCAGAGTACCCGAAAGTGTGAGTAGCTATGCTGTCTCCTCACAGCTATCTTGGGAAAAAAAAAGAAAAGTTTTTAGAAAATGGCATGTAAATACTTAGTGAGGTTAGTAGAAATAGTACAATCTGTGATTACTACCCTTGTCAAAACTTCAAAGGGAAAATGTACTCCTTATTTCATTTTTTTCTGGTATGGCTATTTAAAACTGCCTGATTGTTTATCAAGATGTATCTAACAAGTCTTTTCATCGCTGTGTGACTCCTTTGCCACAGAACCACATTTATCATGCCACTTTTTGTATTTTGCATTTTTAACATTTTGTTTGCGTTACTCTTGCACTAAATGAAGAAAAATGTTTTTTCCCTTTGAGAGGTACCATCTGGTTTGAGTTTAGGCACTAGGAGGAGGAGAAATTGTCTCCAGTAGGGGAGCATCTCAGCGGGCCAGGCTGGAAGAGGTCTGTCCATGCAAAACCACCGCACCAGCCCCATCACATCACCCGAACACAGCTCACACGTGGCAAAGGAGCACGGAGGGCTTCGCATTCCCACTCCTGCCAGCCTGCCTCTGGAAAGCGGTCAATCTCTTCTGCCCTCTGGTGTGCTTTTTCAAACATTGCAGTAAACGATTCAGGAGCACAGGGGGTCTCCTAAAACCATCGGCAGACGTGCAGTAAGTTACATTGCTTCTGCCAGAGCTAAGAGAAGGCAAGCCCTTGCTGAAATCAAAATGCCACCAGGTTAACAAAGAATCTGGAATCGACATTAAAGACCTTTTGAAAGTAATGCCAATCCCTAAGACACAAATGAGTGTTGTCTGTCGGTAGGGTAGAACAAGAGTCACGCCTACTGGAATCACTGTCGCCTGACTGGAAGCTTGGCCATTTCAGCGGGCTTGTTTCCCCAGTGGGCTTGTGCCCTCCTTACCATCAGTGCTGATGGAAGTTGTATGTGCACAGCACAGCTGAAAACTCTTTTATTTTTTTGTGTTTTCTCTGACTTAAGAATGTTCTAATTTTTTTTTTTTTCCTGCAACCATTTAATAGGAAATTCTGCTCTTGTTACAGAATTCAGTAGAGCTGACTTTTTAAAAAACAGTCAAAGACTCCAGAGAGGATGTATTTCCCTCTGTTTTTACAATAACTCCTATGATTCTCCCGTTCACTTCATGGAATCTTTTTAGTTTCATCTCTATATAATTCTAGGAACACCTTCTATATTCAGTGAGTATTACCATCTTTTAAAACTGGGATAAAATGAAAACTGCATTGCCTACATATTACATCCATCCTTGCTAATAAGTGGATCTATTAATAGTACGAAAACTTTCATCTGGTAAGCTTAGTTACAGCACCAACAAAAGCATAATTGCTGCAGAGCCACTGGAGACCAGAAGTTGATTCAACCCATCTAAAATCAAACCCATCCTTTTATACTCAGGGGGATTTATTCATTTCTAGTAACTATAGAGAGTGCTTATAATGCTGCCCCAAGTGCATGTTACTCAGATCATCTTTAAATGGGATGAAACTGGAACTTGTGTGTGGAACTGCCCAGCTCTTCTCAGCATGCCAGATAAGGAGCATCTGAAAAATTGTGCTCATACACAATGCTGTGCAAAGCATAGTCTGGCTTTCATAAGCGGCCTTTAAATTAAGTTTCTGTGGGAACTCTGTAAACTTCATTTCAGGGAAAAGAAACTGCTAGAAATGGGAATTCCTTTTTTTTTAATCCTTAAATATTTTTCAATATGCAGAGAAACCCAATAATTATGCTGTGCTATATTAACCAACACATATGCACTTTTCATGTGCCTTTAGTCTTCAAATATCTTCCCCACAATGCGCTAGCCTCCTGCCAATGTTTCCCTCCAGGCCACCAGCAGACCCTGCTTCCCAGGTTGGCACATTTCTCCTCAGCCCAGTGCCAAGAGTTTCGAGCCAGGTTGCAATTACCAGAAGAGTTGTTTTGAGCCCTTCAGCCTCCAAGTAATTCTGAGGTGAAGAAAGCATTTTAAAAGTGACAGGCTAAGTAAACAATTTTAGTAAAACCAAGATTGTTCTCCTGGGCTTGTGTAGGCAGACCAGAATTAGCAAGCATTTTATTGTAGTGAATGCTGTTCTGGTGAATCAACACTACATGCTTTGCAAAAGGTTTGTAAAAATGATTAGCATTTTCAGCTGTTTCCATCTGGAGAGGTCCAGATGGAGGCTCATAAAGATCCCTCATATTCCAAAAGTGCCGAGTATGAGGGAAAGATGAGATCTAACTATGAAGTTCAAATGGGCTGTACATGGTTTCAAAAAGCCCCAGGGTTCAGAGCCTGTTAAGACAGAAGAGTTATTGGGTTGTCTTGAAGCAGAGTTTGGGTGTATAGAGACCTTTAAGACAAAAATTGAGTTGTTTCACCTCTGGGGTTAGGCAGCACCTCTGTTGTGGTTTACAGGAGGAAAAATATTACACTTGTGTAATTTAATTCTTGCTTAAACACAATTCAAGATATTAAATATTTCTTCTCATCCAATAAGTCACATACAGCTTCATCTAAAAGCAATCATAACATTCATGGAGTTAATGGAATTTCTCAACAGGATATAAAAATCCAACTGATTTTTTTTTCTTCACAGAAACTTTGTGTTGTATTAACTGGTAGACAAAATTGTAAGACTCCAGCTCATTCCACCAAGGTCACATAGAGTAGGTCACTTTTGCATAGCCTTGGTGAGGAAAACCTAGAATTAATATCATGAGGAGGAGTATGCAATAACTGATTCATATTGCTCAGCTGATAAGCTATGATTCACAGCATTTTTTTAAAATATGGCCCGTTTTCCCATAATATAACTCTTTAATAGATTACTCCTGAAAAAGTGGTAAATAAATTGTAATTTTGGATGAGATTTCCTCAGAGGACAAAGCAGTCTCAGAGAAGACTACTCCCACAAGGTAATACACCAAGACTGACATCTAACAATAAATGAACTTTCTGCTGCCAGCACTTACCTCTCTCCATTAGAAAAATACCAGGATAAACAGCTTAGATACCCAATTTTTAGGTAGCTCAGCCTAGGTAAGCTCAATGATACTTGGTATCATTCTGTAAATGCATCCACATATTTTTCTATATAACAGGAACTATGTAAGTATAATTGTGAGAGATATTATTAGTACTAAGAACTAGAATAGATTTTTTTACAGCTGCCTACAAAAAAAATTATCAGCTAACCCTTTCTGAAAAAATATTCCCAAATGTTTTGGGAGTTCTGAGGGTTTCTCTTTCATAGCTTGGAAACTGATCTTCTTGGCAGATGCTTCAATTTTCACTAGTCAAGGAGACACAGGGAATTCAGCAATCCTTCTCATTCTTAGCATCTGAGAGTGATTCAGAATTTATACAGAATTATATTTTGGCTGTACCTTTGGCAGAGTTCCAGCAGTGTAACTGTAGGCTTCACAATTTTCCCTGAGTGGGCTTGCTGTGAACAGGCTTTGTGTCCCAGCTCCACTAAGAAAATCTAAGAGGCAGAATAGGAAGGGAAGCAGTGGGCAGAGGGTTCTCCTCATGCAAGGCTATTTTGTCGGTACAAAATGATGCAAGTGGGAAACACTGTACTACCACCAACTTTCAGGAAACTCTGGTAAATTCATTGACACCGCTTACGATTCCGTATTTGATAGAGTAAGCGTTCCAGGAAGATACAGGGTCATGAGCCAAAAGCATGTTTCCCAGGGAACTGATCCCAGTGGACATGGAGAGACTGAACTAAGGAAACAGTATGTCTGATGGTGGAGTAGCCTCCCCTACATGCACATGCATTTCAGACTTTTTGAAGAAGGCACTTAGAAGACATTTTTAATCTGTAGTAAGGCAGATCGGAGAGAAGACATGAGACATGAAAGCAGTAGTTAAACACTTTTGCCAAATGCATAATATTTTATGTTACTGCAATGCAGTTTTCTCCAATTCCATCTATAGGATCCATATTTTACAGTTTTAACTCTTCATTTCAGTCTTGTAATTTAAATTCCATTACAATATGTTGGATATTTAAAAAAAAAATAATGCCATATTGGGCAAAATTTCTTTCCAAAATACCTCAGGTATCTTTACATAGGATACATCAGTGGGTCTGATTTTAAGAGCTGTTTCATGCTATCACCACCTACTATTACGTATAAAATAGGTAGAAAATAAATGCTCTGTAGTTTTGAAAATTAGGTCACTTGACAATTTATACATGGCCAACATATTCCAGACAATTTAGGAAAGAAAGTGAACCTCTAAGACTTGTCCTCTTTCTGTCAACAGACTGGGGATTTACATCTATGTGTAGATGTGCATACTTTGGGTGCCAAGAATCATTATAGAGAGCACTGGACACATGGTTTGTAATACAAAGTGCTTTTATTTGTGAAGCCCATCTATTTTAGTACGTTCGTTGCTTGAAGTTGGGAAAATTGCTCCCTTGCCAAAGGATTTAATTAGAATTATGTCATATTCCAAGCCAAATTTTTAGTGTTTCTAAATGCATTTCAATGTATATGTTAAGAGCTCCCGCCAAAATGTTTTCCAAGAAAAAAGGTTTTTGACTAATAGAAATTTTATGCAAAAATTTCAATTTTTTTTCAAAAAATGTGTTTTAATATTTCAGGTTTCAGTAAAAGCCGGTAACTGTATTGCATAAATATGCATTATTTTAATGTCACTTGTAGGAACAGCAATTTCCTGACCATTTCTATTTTCAAACATCATTTAACTGATCCTTATGGGTCATTATGACCTGCAGCACATGATTCCAGTAATACTCTGACTAAAAGCTGAAATATGCTTTACTTTAAATAACATTAACCCCACCTCCTTTGATTCGTCATAGGTTATTGACTTTAGATATTCATCACCGAAATGCCTGTTTCACTCAGCTGCACAGGCAAGTCAATTCCCAAGCCATTGTTGAAGAGGAAAAAAGTATTCAGCAACAGTGAAAGCATAGATGCATTAGGCAGAGAAGAAAGGGTTTCTTCTTCTTCAGCACTACCTTCCTTTCATAACTTTAGATTTATATTCAGCTGTGGGACCTGGACTATGAAGCAAGGATTAAGAAACAGAAGAGCAGTGAAGCATAATATCCAAGCACTAGCTGGGATAAATAACAGATTGAATTCTGACTCATTCCCAGCTCCTGGGCTGTATTTAATTTCCTTTACAGTAAACTGTCTATGGAGGAATAAGATGAAAAAAAAGATTTTCTGTATTAGCAGGAGAATACTCAGAGGTGTTTTATTAGGTTTCAGTCCTGGAAGCACCTTCTGAATGAATTCTTCAAATATTTCAGCATGCATGACTGTGGTATAATTAACATCATCTATGTCTCTAAGTCTATGTCCTGCTTTGCACAGTTTGTAAAAAATTACATGTCTTCAAAAAAATAAGGCCTAGAAAACCCTGTCCAATGAGAAGTCTGAGGGCTATATAAAACCTGTCCTGAAGTTTCAGTCCATCCTTCCCGTTCCCTTAGGATGCCAGACAGAGCAGTTCTCTTATGCATGAACATTGCTCAGGCAGCCCAGATCTGCTTCTTATCAGCCATCAGAAAGTTGGAAGTAGGTAGGAAGGCACGCAGGAGGCACTGAAGAGGGTACAGTGGCCTCCCTCCACAGCTCCCCTCATCACATTCCAGCTGCAGCAGCCAATGTGCATTAGCTGGAGAGAAGAAGCACAGAACCAGCCCCTGTCGTTAAACACTGGTTCAGTCACGTTCTAGGAGAGGTTCAATGCAGAACCACATCTGTGTCTTTGGAACCTTAAAAATAATACATGAGAAGTATTTCAAGGGTGGGGGAATTCAGGGTTAAAGTTTTTGAGTACTTTTCTGGTGGAAAGACCTATATAACATAGCGTCAGAAAATGCAGTTTCTGCCAAACACAAGTTCAAAATCTGATTTTCTATTCATTGCCAAAAAGCTAGGCTTGCTTTGGCTACAACTATTTTTATGTGTACATGCTGATAATCAGAACATCTTTCTAAAGAATGGAAATTACCTTTCCCATTCATAAAGCTGTGAAGTACTTATCCTGGAGGACAAGTAAAAGTTCAAGTAAATGGCTTTATCTTTGATATTCTGGATCTAATACGAAAAAAACCCATAAGTGTGCAACTGAGTGGCTAAGAAAAAGATACTAAATACTCAGAAAATATATATGTTTAACATTTTTGAAAACTGTCAATATTGTTTTAAAAAATAATGAATGCACACCTTTCTTAGTAAGCTGTTTCTGGACAGCAAAGATATAAATTCTGTATTTTTCAAATAATGGATGAGTTTCTCAGTAAAACAACCAGGGGGAATGCAATAAACCTGAAACGATCACCACTGAATTGGGGTGCAAAGCCCTCCTTATAGAAAGTACAGTTTTTCCCCCCAGCACAAACGACTGTGATTTCCAGCATATCTACAACCAGTGCTGCCCCTGGCCGGGTATGAGGGACAGGGAGGCTATATTTCAGTGCATGCACAGAGTGCTGTGTCCTTTCAGTGTTCCCTGTTCCCTTTCAGTGGCCAGCCAGGAGTTTACCCCTTTGCCTTGCTGTGCCTGCCCTTCTCTGAGTGAAGGAGGACCCTGAGTTGGGAAAGTTTTTTGGAGCATGAGGGCACGACCCAGTGGGGAGGAAGCCTGCAGTGAGGGCAGATATTAGCAGATGCCTGAAAGAAGCAGAAAATGACAGGGCCAAGTCTTTGAAGCAAGAGAGAAATTCTTAGTGACCCAGAGGCACCAAGGGTGAGGTTGTGCAAGACAGCTGGGTCAATCTGACAGCTTGCTGCCACCAAAAGTGAGTGTTTTGTGCTGCTTCAGAAAGCTGGGGGTGTCTGACAAACACAAGAGCTCATGCAAAAGAAGGAGCAGACAACAGTCAGAAGAGGGAAGTAAGCCTAGCCTTTGGGGCAGCCATGAGCTCAGATTTCGCAGGAATATGCAGCCCGAGCGGGGCCTGCTGCAACCCAAAATGCCACAAAATGTTGCTGGACTGAGAAAAAGAATGTGAGGAGAAAGGTCTATTATATTATGATGTTCTCACTCAGAAGAAACTGAGTTTCTGTATTTTAAACATTGACTGTCCTAGTTTAGCTAAATGTAAATGTAGCCTTTAGAAATTTACAGTCCTCTCAGAGATTATGGTCTGTCCACTTTAAAAAAAAGTCTAGTTAGGCTCACCTCTAAGCTTTGGCTCATGTTAACCAGCCGCTGTTAGCCAGCACCCCCAGGTCCTTTTCCACTGGGCAGCTCTCCAGCCACACTGCCCCCAGCCTTTAGTGGTGCATGGGGTTGTTGTGATCCCCATTCTGTAGGACCCAGTATTTACCTTATTTAACCTCATACAACTGGCCTATTATTTGTCCAAATCCCTCTGCACAGCCTTCATACCCTCCAGCAAATCAACACTCCTGCCCAGCTTGGTGTTGTCTGCAAGCTTACTTGTCCACTAAAATTCACCACACAATTCTGGTCTAATTCCTTTTCTTGAGCAAGAAATCAGAGCTTTGGCAGATCATTTGTTGCTAATGTAAGCTTCAGGCTGAAAAGAAGAAGCTTTCCAGTGATT
>VWZT01000096.1:10679-21258 GCA_013397055.1 Pachycephala philippinensis
CTGACCAGCAGCACTGACCAGCAGCAGTGACCAGCAGCCCTGACCACGCTGACCAGCAGCAGTGCTGACCAGAGCACTGACCAGAGCACTGACAAGCAGCAGTGACCAGCAGCCCTGACCACACTGACCAGCAGCAGTGACCAGCAGCACTGACCACACTGACCAGCAGCACTGACCAGCAGCCCTGACCACACTGACCAGCAGCAGTGACCAGCAGCCCTGAGCCAGGCTCAGCCCCAGGCTCAGCCCTGTTCAGACTCTGCCTTCCAGCCCTCAGCTACCTTCACTGCAGAGAAGCAAAGCTTTGTCTGAGGACAGCCACGGCTCTGTTACACCACAGCTACACTGCAGAGGCTGTTTTTCCTACGAGCAGCCCATTTTCCAGGCAGCCTGGCATGATTCTACAGCTCATTCCCACATCCAGTTTCCAATCAGTACAAATAATATGCACAAGCATCACAGAGCCATCAACCGCTGCCCAAGGGGCACGAACAGAGTCAGCTCACAGAGGGCTGGGGCAGCCAAGGGCTTTTTTCAGGCAGCAGCAAGTTTTTCTGGCTAATGTGCTCTGCTTCTTGATAATTTTGTTATTTTCCCTGAGACGTTACAGTAAGTGGCCTGGTAGCCCCTTGTGATTCCATCAAACAAATCACATCACAGCAATTTCACCTCAGAGGTGGCACCTGGGGCTGGCACAGCTCACTGTGGGGTGCCCAGAGGCCTTGGTGCAGAGAGCCCTGCAAAGCCAAGGCAGATTTTTTCCTCCCTGGCTACCCAACTCCCTATTTAGTTGTTTTTATTGCCCAAATAAGAGGCTCCTGTAATAACAGCTTCAAAGACTGGAAGCCCCAAGGGCAGAGAACATCCAGCACCACAGAAATCTTGAGTATCTTTAGTATTAATTGACTAAACACTTCACCCAGCAACACCAAACACCACCATTCCTGAAATTCAAGCCTCATAAAGGCCTCGGTGCTTCTTGAGAGAGTGACAAATATGTTGGGGAGCTTTTCTTGCACAGATTCTCTGAAGCCCTGGAGGATTTAATTGTTGATTGCAACATCACTGTAAGAATTGGAACTATTTCCTTTCCTAAAGTCAGTAAAGGATCCCCAACAAGGTTTTAGGATGTCTGGGTGGGTTTAGATATTTATCAATAGTTCCTACACATATTCAGTTTTGTTCTTGCTACAGAACCATCCACTTCCTAGAACCACCACCACACTGTTTGTGTCTCCTGCCCCATCACTCCCAAAGTTAAAGGGTGCCAGGAAAAAAATAAACAAAAAAACCCCTCCAAACCAACCCCCCAGAAAACCTCAAGTGCAAGGAAAACTTGATTACAAAGCTTACACACACAGAGGCACTCATTTATCCAGGTTAAATCACACTGTTCCCAATCTCCAAGCAATATCCCAAGCAAAAACCAGCTCTCCCCTCACCCCAGCACACTCACAAGGATTTTAGGAGCCAACCCTTGATTCCTCGGGAGGGTAAACACTCAGCTTCCTGCCTGATTTGCTGAATTGGGTATTTTCTCCCCCTTCATGCAAACGAGCAGTTAATTATTTACCACCCCGTCTGTAATGCTCTGGTTTACACGCTGGAATTTACATGATTTATTAAACAAAATAGCATTTTAAAAGGAATCCTGTCACAGAGATGTCATCCTTAAAGGAGACCGGGCAGTTTCTCCTGGAGAAGGAGATCAGCTGAGGAATTGCTGCCCATGACTCCTTCTGTTTGCAGCCTGAAGGAGCTCCCTGCTCCCTGCCACCCCCAGCTTTGGGGCTGAAGCCTCCTCAGCTCCCTGACCCCAGTGAGGATGTTGGGAATGTGAGGATGAGGAACTGCTCCCTGAGGAAGATGATGCATCAATCATGAGTTCCTAAACAACTGTCCTAAAAATCTGGGAAGGTCAGCTTCAGCTCTGTGCTTTTAGTGGCCCTGGGAGCACAACAGTGAGAAATTAAATGGGTGTTTAACCCTTGCAAAGGGATTTATTCTCTTTAAACCCAAGTCTGTTTCTTTTTCTGCTGTGAAAGTCCAATTCAGTCTGAGAAAACCATTGATAGTGGTTGTGGTGGATCGTTTGGCTGAAAAGCTTTACAAATGTAGAAAAAGAGATTTCATTTTCCTATTTAATTTTGGGGGGGTTTTTTGTGATGTAAAACAATATCCCATTCAGGAGGAAACTGGTGCTGCATGTTCTTGAGCATTATTCATTCCAGAAACAGACTGTGATGCTGTAGAGCCTGACTAATTCCTGACTGGGAATTATTTTGTGCTTTTCAGATCTGGACCTTCTGAAAACTCACAGCCTCCAGCAATTAGCTGAGCTCGTCTCCCTTAAGTGCAAATAAACCCTGATGCATTTAAGGATGAGTCAAAATGACTGAAACTGAACATCAAATAATAAACATATCAATCATTGTCCCTTCACTGGATCACACCTGTATCAATCATGCTCCTCACAGCCACCTCAGTTCCCACACTTCCCACTGCTTCGAGTCCCAACGTCCTTGCACTTGGCACAGGCGTCCTGCAATCCCTAACTCATCTTTTGTCAGCCAAAATGCCTGCTGATTTCCTGTTTTTGACAAGCAGGGATGATCCATCACTGCTAAAACAGTAGGTTCATTTGTTACCGCACGAAATGATGCAACAGAATAGAAGTTACACTGCAAAATCTGTAAATAAGAGGAATTTGGCTGTAAAGTGAAAGTTAGATGTGTTCAAATAGAAACAAAGTGAACTTTTGGGCAGTGGCAGTGCTTAAATCACTGAGCCAGGTTACTGAGAGATGGATGTGGAGCCCTTTGAACTGAGGTCCAGTGTCCTTTTCAAACACTCAGTTCTGCTGCCAGTCCTGGCTTTGATGTAGAAATCCTGGGGTGAGCTTTGGGTTATCAGGGAGATCAGGCTCGATAATCAGAATGGTCCATCCTGCCCTTAAAATCCCTGGCAAGCTGAAGCAGAGAGCGTGAGGATGAATTTTTGAGCACTGACACTGACGTCTCTCTCCTTTTGCAGAGCTGAGCTGTGGAAACACTCGACAGCAGCCGAGTCAGGCCAGCAGTGGCTGGGGAAAACACTCAGCAAGATTATTGGGCAATATTGCCTCCCATCCACAGGGATGTGATCGATGGAGGGGCTGATTCTGACCCACGGGTGACAGCAGAGGAGTGCTCCCACCCCTGCTGCTGCCCGGCTTCCTCCGGGTCCTGGGCGGGCTGCAATGAGTGCAACTAATTCGGGAGACAGTGACAAATACGTTGAGGAGCTTTTCTTGCACAGATTCTCTGAAGCCCTGGCCCTGCAGGATTTAATTTTTGAAGGCAACACCACTGTAAGAATTGGAACTATTTCCTTTCCTAAAGTCAGTAAAGGATCCCCAACAAGGTTTTAGGATGTCTGGGTGGGTTTAGATATTTATCAATAGTTCCTACACATATTCAGTTTTGTTCTTGCTACAGAACCATCCACTTCCTAGAACCACCACCACACTGTTTGTGTCTCCTGCCCCATCACTCCCAAAGTTAAAGGGTGCCAGGAAAAAAATAAACAAAAAAACCCCTCCAAACCAACCCCCCAAAGAACCTCAAGCACAGGGAAAGCTTTGCAGGCTTTTCTGAGGCTGGCTGAAGTGAGCCTCCAGCCCAGGGGGATGCACACAATGAGCCGTGTTCTCCTCTGCCTTGCAACACGGGAGAGAGAGGTGTGGATTATCACAGATAATGGAGATGTGTGCATAATCACAGCTAAGGACATCCACAGTGAGGTCCAGCACTGCCCAGCTCGGGAGATAAAGCTGGGACTAAACCTCTTTTAAGCTGAACCCAGGTAGGGATGGGCTCGAGAGCTCCTGCAGCACTGGGGGCTGGAGGCACAGACACAGTGCATGATATGGTGTGGGAAAGACAAATTCCCCTGACACGAGTCCCTCCTGGATCGTGGCCTGCCCCATTCCCTGTTTATTGAACGCTCTCTGAACAAAAGGATGAGCAAATCATGATCAGATTAGGCAAAAAGAAAAATCTCAAGACACATCTACCCCCTGCCTAGGAGGCTTGAGTTGCAATTTTTGGTTACCAGGATAATAGCAGCAGTATGGATTTCCACCTGGACTCTGTGCCTCAGCTGTGACCTAAATGTGCCATCTCCACCACAGAATGGGAGTCTGGCACCTGAAAATGGGGAAATTTAGGTTGGATTTTGGGGAGACATTTTTTACTGTGAGGGCAGTGGGGCCTTGCCACAGGGTGCCCAGAGAAGCTGTGGCTGCCCCTGGATCCCTGGCAGTGCCCAAGGCCAGGTTGGATGGGGCTTGGAGCAGCCTGGGACAGTGGAAGGTGTCCCTGCCCATGGCAGGGGTGGCACTGGATGGGGTTTAAGGTCCCTTCCAACCCAAACCATTCCATGATTCTGTGAATGGTGGCTGAGCAGCCAGGAAATGATCTGCAGTCAGCAAACACTCTGGAGACTCACTGGGAGCTTCTCCACCAACCCCAGTGGGCACTGGATTGGATTTGTAGGGTTTTGACACAGGTGCATCCTGCAGTATCCTTTGGGATTCCCTGTGGGCCGTGAGCAATGCTCAGGAGGAGCTCTGTGGGCTCCAACCCCTGCTGACCCAGAGAGGGGAAAGCTGAGGAGTTCCTGGCTCAGTCCTTGTGCTCTGAGCGAGCCCAGCCCTGCCCATGGTTTGCTCATTTTGTGAACATGTTTATCCCACTCCTTGATGGGGAGTCAAAGGATCCCTCCCAGGCAGGTTTTGTGTGGGCTTTGCTTGTCTGACCCTGCCTGCAGCACCCTGGAAGGAAAATTCTCAGCAAGGATGAAAGTGCCACCTCAAACAAGGAGCCTGGAGAGGCCAGCAGTCCTCAGGACACACAGGGCCAGGCGTGTGGCTTTATGAGCAGCCTGCCTAGAGCATGTGTTCCCCTGGGACTGCACAAACCAAGGCTGTCCTCTGCTGTGTGCATCCCACCGGAGCAGCTCTTGCTTCAGAGACAGCACTGAGCTGGCAGGGGGAGAGAGAAAAGGTAGAAGTTGTTTTGGACTCCAGCTTCTAACTCTGTCTTTAGAGCTGAGTCCTCCTCATCTGCAAACTTGGCTGGATTTACACAGGGCATCCTGATCCTCCCTCCCATCTGCTTCAAACGTGGGATTAGGCAAAGCATTCAAAATTGAGGACAACCACCACAAACCCCCTTGGCCACTGAATAAACAAAGCCAGGCCTCCAGAGAGCAAAATCAATTCCTGTTAGCATTCTGTGCCGTGCAACAGGAGCAATTCCACTTAGCTCTGCCTTAAATGCCACCGTATGTCACCCTTTGCAGGAACTGATAGTTCCATTTTCAGCACATTGATCTCCCATGCAATCAATGGCTCTGAGCAGTTCCCTTGCCCAGGGCTCAGAGCAGACCCAGCTCCCCAGTCCCTGTGGGTGTGGGGCTGCAAATGTCACTGCAGCAGGAGGAGCTCCCGTTGTGCTGCTCAGTGCTGGTGGAATGGGGGTTTCACTGCCTTCTTCAAGGAGCTGATTCCTTCAGGAGCAGCCAGAGGTCCTGGCCAGCAGGAGTTACACGTGGACAAGGGAATCTGCTCCCACGTTCCACTGCCAGCCTGGAAACCCCACCCTCAGGCAGAGCCAGTCTGGGGCAGCCCCAGGGCTGGGTACAGGTTTGAAAGCAAACCAGTGAGAGATCCCAAGTCAGAACTACAGTTTAATAGGAAAGTTAAAATCAATGCAGTAGTACAGGAACAGTGCCAGAGTCAGGACACAGCCTGACACCCTGTGGGGCAGGGCGGGGGCAGCAGTCCCATTCAATGGTGCCTGCAGCCCTGCTGCAGTGATGGATGTGGCTCTGGTGAAGCGCTGATCCTGTGGAAGGCTCTGGTGTTCCTCTGAAGCTCCAGTGGTGGTTCTGTAGCTCTTCTCCTCTGGGAATGCAGCAGGGAGGGCTGGCTGGGGTGTTCCAAACCTCAGATTATATCCAGGTGGGAAATGCTTGGTTCCTCCCCCTGGGCGGAGCATCTCCCAGTGGGATGATGGAATTTTCTGAGCCATGCAGTGAGGCTGGATGGGCCATGGACAGGAGATATCCTGGAGGGAGTTATCAGGGCTGGATGGGCCATGGACAGGAGATATCCTGGAGGGAGTTATCAGGGCTGGATGGGCCATGGACAGGAGGTATCCTGGAGGGAGTTATCAGGGATGTGTCACGGGAGAGATAAAGAGCCCTGCCCCACCTGGGTTTAACAGCTGGTGATAGAACACAGACTTTTGGTTACATCTTACATTGTGACCTAAGACAGGCTGTCAGGAGTCCTGTGAGGAGCCTGTGGAATGAGTCGGAGGGAGGCTGGGGGCTGAATGAGGTGCTCTGCTGGAAGGCCAGGTCCTGGCAGGGCCAGCTTTAAAGCCCTTCCATGGGCTGGGATCCTGTCACCCTCCAGGGGACACTGTGAGCTCCATGGGACATGAGCAGAACCCACAGGGTGAAGAGGACACTTCCAGCCCCTGGAGGTGCCTGAGGCTGTCAGGCCTTTCCAGCTGGGTCACAATGGTGAGACAAGAGAATGCTGCTGTGAGGAGCACCCTGGAACTCACCATCCTCCCCCATGCAGCCACGGGAGAAATGGGAGGTGCAAGTGATGCTTCAGAGCACCCACTGGTGTCCTGCCTGGCACAGCTCCCGAGGTCCATCAGACTGGGGGGATTTTGCCACTTGGAAGGTCCTGAGATGACTCCAGGGTGAGGGGGAGCAGGCCTTGGGCATCTCCAGGGAGGTGTGACCAGCCTGTGGGTCAGGGAGGCACCTCCTGCTCAATGCTCAGGGAACGGCCGGTCCCAGCTTTGGGGTCAGGAAGGGATTTTCCCCTGGGACAGACTGGCACTGGCCCTCAGGGGCTTTTGGCTTCCTCTGCACCATGGAGCATCCCCACTTGGCAGGTCTCTGCTCCCTTTTGGCCAGGTTGCTGCCTGCTCACACACCACAGAGGTGTCCTGGTGCCCTGCACTGGGAGGAGGAAGGCTTCTTTTCCCACTGGGTGGCCTAGGAAGTGTCCCTGGGGATTTTCTGCCTTCTTGTGCAGCACTGAGCACGGCCAGGGCTCCTCTGGGCCAGTCTGGCTGCTGCTCATGCTGTGATGGGGGCATCCCCAGGTGCCCTGCATTTGGGTGGGGGGAAGCCTTCTTCAACCCCAGGGTCAGGGACTCCACTGGGCCTCACCTGAGAAGTGACAACACCTTCTTCTGCAAAAAAGGTGCAGGAAGTGCATGATCAGGGGAGCCTGTGAGTGCCAGGGACAGCAAAGTCGGGAGCATTGTGGATAATGGACCCCTGGGACAGAGTCACCTTTGTCCTCAGTGAGGAGAACATCTCTCAGGCTGGATGATCCTGAGCCTTCCCTCAGAAGAAAAGTGCCTGGACACATTTACATGGGCAGACAGCCCCTCTGGAGGACAAGGACGAAAGGTTTGAAACTAAAAGAGGAGAGATTTAGATCAGCTGTTTGGAAGGAATTGTTCCCTGTGAGGGTGGAGAGGCCCTGGCACAGGGTGATGCCTAAAGAGGCCAACCTAGAAACAGAGACTGGACAGGAGTAAGGGAATAAAGGTGGATATTTATTTGAAAGGCCTTCAGAGGCACACCCTGGGCAGGCCAAAGGCTGCACCCAAGATGGACCCCGAGTCACGAGTTCTTCACACTTTTATAGCTTTGCTCCATTTGCATCTCAACCCAATTTCACCAATTAAACTTTAGCTAATGATGGAATTTGCCCTCAGCTTGCCCCCCTTCTCAAGATGCTGGGTTACACATTTTGGGCCTAGGCCGGGCTGGGTGTCCTTGGAGAGCAGCCTGGAGAGGCTTTGTTCTGTCTGTCTCAGCATGAGAGAGCAGCAGCTCCCAGGCTGCAGGACACTGCAGAGTTACACACTGGGAATACAGAGTTTGAAACATATAAAAGTTAAAACCTAAGGCATTGAGGGTGCCCAGAGAAGCTGTGGCTGCCCCTGGATCCCTGGAAGTGTCCAAGGCCAGACTGGATGGGGCTTGGAGCAGCCTGGGACAGTGGGAGGTGTCCCTGCCCATGGCAGGGGTGGGATGAGATGAGCTTTGAGGCCCCTCCAGCTCAAACCATTCCATGATTCTGGCCACTTCTTTTCTTGCTGGGATCTCTCAGGGTGTGCAGAGGTGAGGGATGGAAATGTTACCATTGTTAATTATTGGGCTCAGCTGAGATTAATCCAATGGCTGGGCACTGTCTGAGCACTGAGCACCATTCTGGGCACAGGGGACCTTTCCCAGTGAGGCTCATTAGGGGGAAAACAGAAACAAAAAGCAAAGTAATTTGCCCATCTTGGTCCTCAGGCAGAGCAGGAGGGCAGATGATGCTTGAAAAGGGGCTTATAAGGGGATAAGTGAAGTATCTGATGAGAAAGCTGCTCTCCCTCCTCCACTGGACACACTGGGAAGGAAACCCAGCCGGTGGAAAACAAAGAGCAGGAGTTGCATAAAGTTCTCCAGCTCCATTCGAGGCAGCTGAGTTTTACTCAACATTATTTTACATCCTTCATTCACATGCCACCGATGCTCTGATGGGTTGTATTTGTCAAGCTCCTCTGACAGTCTCTCCTGAACTCTGACCATCAATCTATCTCCTTCTACCTGCTTGGAACTGACTCCATTTCTCAGGAGCAGTGTGCCAGAGGAACGTGCTCTGCAGGAATTTGTCACTTCCCTGCCCACGCCCCTCCGGAGGCAAGCGTGGCTCTGCTCTGTCACTCTGTCCCCAATCTCTGTGAGGTTTCTGGGTACCAAACCCTCTCCCACAAGGAGGAGTGCTCTCCTGGCACAGCTTTGCTCCACAGGCAGCTTCTCCTCCCTCTGAGCCCTCCATGTGCTGACATCACTGCACAGCAATAAGGGATGGGCTGAGGAGCACAGGGGTTTTTTGACTAAATATGTACAGAAAGGATCTCTGACACTTTTGTTATGTCCTGACATCACTGCCTGCAGCAGAATCCAGTTTCTCTCTGTATTTTGGGCAATGCTCTCAGGGATACCCAGGGTGGGGTTTTTGGGGTGTCTGTGCAGGGCCAGGAGCTGGGCTGGATGATCCCTGTGGGTGCCTCCCAGCTGAGCATATTCTGGGATTCCATGATTTTGGAGAAACCTCAGAGTAATCTGTGAATTTCCTAGTGTGTAAAGAAATCTAATTTGCTCAGTAGGCATTAGACCTAAGAACTTTAATCGTTCCAGTCTGGTTTTGGGTCCATGACAAGTACAGGTCTGTCCCACTTTGCTGTCCTCAGCATCTCTGGGATGTTTTGGAAAGTCTAAAGGCAGGTCTGAGCTCTCTGCCTTGGCCCTGGTGCAGGTGACAAGTCCAAGCAGCCCAGAGCAGCTCACAAACCATGTCCAGGGTTGAAAGCCCAGAGAAGATTCAGAGTGACAAATGGAAATATTACAAAACAGGTGCTGGAAGTGATTTCCTCCTTTTCTGACCTATTGTTAATGCAGTTGTGGGGGAAATGCTAAACTCCGCTGCTGTGATCTTGGCTTGTAACAAGCTCTCCAGCACCTCTGCAAGGAATTTTATTTTAGCCTGACAGGTTTTAGAATTTAATTTTCGGTGGTTTAGAATTTGTGACCTCCCCAGCTCACCTGAGCTCATGGAGCCCAAAACCATTGGCTGTTTCTCCTCACCACACAGAAAGACACTTCCCCAAATTTCCCTTGGAAGTTTTACGTCTGGATGTGTGGGGAATGAAGGAAATAAAGTGCTCCTCATGGACATTAATCTGAAGCAACTCTGCCTATTCCGCTTCCTAGAGCTGGGCTTCGGAGCTTTCCCACCTGCTTTCCAATCACTTGTGGAAGGTGTGGTGTGGTTTCCATTTGAAACAAATGTTGGCCAAAGCAGAAATATCCTGAGTGCCTGGGGTCCTGCTGCATCTGTGTGGCAGCAGGATCACAGTGCTGGATCCTGCTGGATTTTCCTGTCAAACCAGCTGGGAGCACATTGATTCCATCACCTCAGGAACAGCCCAAGTGACCAGACAGCCTCTGCGGGGCTCAGGGGCCTCTCATGGGGCTGGACTGGAGCCAGAGCTCAGAGCTCTGATTTTACTCGGTTTAGAAGAGGTTTGCCCTGGCCCACGCTGTGCCCCTCAGGCTGTGGGCCACCATGGGCAGCTCTGAGCTGGCCATCCTGTCACCCCTGAAGGTGCTAGGTGCAGTTTGATGTGGTGGGGTCACAGGGGTGGGGGACCCCAGTAACCTGGCCAGAACCACCACGGACAGCCCCTGACACTGCCCAGTTCCCTTGGGAAGAGTTCACCTGCCAGGGGAGGGTGGGACACAGCCCAGAGGAGACTCTGCAGAGCCCAGAGACCCCTGGGCGAGGATGAGGAGCAGAGACCCCACAAATGCCACTGCCATGGACTGGATCTATTCACAGAGCCTGGATTTCTTTCTCATCTTCTGCTGAGCCTTGCCTGCTTCGTGGATCCCAGCTGCTTTGGGATGAAATGGGACTCTGGGGCTGCCGAAGAAGAAGAAGAAG
>VWZT01000096.1:26519-58564 GCA_013397055.1 Pachycephala philippinensis
TCCTCATGCTCTGCCCCCATCCCAGCTCTCTGGCTGCCCCCTGTTCTCCCCCCATTGTTTATCGTGCTTGTCCCCATGACAAACGCAGCCCCAAACTGCTTCCAGCATTCCCAGCCTGCAGGAAGGATGCTCCAGCACTCTTTGAGGGGGAGCAGTGGCTTAAATCAAAGCCAAGGAGCAGCGGAGCAGGCTGGAGAAAATTGCCTGATGGAGAAGGCTGGAGAAAATTGTCTGATGGAGAAAAATGCCTTTTGTCAGAGGGCTCCTGTGTGCTGGCGCTGCAGGTGGGGCTGGGGGCTGAGCCTGCCTGGGAGCCAAGGCTCATACAGGACCAGGCTGGGAATGCTGCTTCTCCCTCTGGGCAGCAACCCAGGGAGACAAAGGGACAGTGGATCACGTTTGTGTGTGGTTTTCCTTCCTGCCACTCCGGGTTTCAGTGCCTCTGATGAAGTTCTATGCAGTCTAACCCAGAGGAGAGGGCAGACACGCGGTGGGCAACAGGAAATTCTTTTCACTGAGGCTTTTTGCACTAGGGAAAGGACCCAGGACCTACATGGAGATCTCACGTTCTTCCAGAAGGAAGTTTCTTGGGGACATGCTGTCTAGAAAGACTCTTTTAACTTCCCAGACTTTGGGATGAGAGGTTGGAAGTTCAAATATCTGCAGGGATCACAGAATCCCAGCCTGGTTTGGTTTAGATGGACCTTAAAAACCATCCAGTGCCACCCCTGCCATGGGCAGGGACACCTTCCACTGTCCCAGGCTGCTCCAAGCCCTGCCCAACCTGGCCTTGGACGCTGCCAGGGATCCAGGGGCAGCCACAGCTTCTCTGGGCACCCTGTGCCAGGGCCTCCCCACCCTCACAGGGAAGGATTCCTTCCCAATATCCCATCTAACCCTGCCCCTGGCAGTGGGAAGCTGCTGCCCTTTGTCCTGCCATGCCCTTGTAAACATCCTCTATCCATCCAGGGTCCCTATCCATAACCCCTTGTTCCTGGATCCTGTGGGATGGAGGCAGCTCCTTTCACCAGGACGTGGCTGATGTCCCCACAAGGCCCCTGAGCAGCACCAGACAGGGATGGGTGGAGTTGATCCCCATGGAAGAATTCCCTGGGAGCTGCCAGGGTTGAGCAGCAATCCCTGGGCTGCTGGGAGCAGCAGGATGCAGGGAACCAGTGGGTGCCTGAAGGGGTTTAATAACCATTGCCAAGGCTGGTAATGACAGTGATTTTTTATTAAGTGAGAACAGTGCCCGTTTCTTTAGTCTGTAGGCTCCAGCTTTTAACTGAGAGTTAAATACCACTATAATTCTCCTTTACAAGGCATCCAAGATCTGTTTTCACTGCCTTGAGTGGTTCTTCTTCACAGGAGGAGAATCCTTGGCTTTGAAGCCATCGGTCACATGAAGGAAGATGCAGAGCTGTGTTTTACACTGCACTGAACAGAACATGAGCTGTGGGATGGATGCTGTAATTGTTATTTCTGTCCATGCTGGGAAGGTGTGATTGCCTCTGTCCCAGGGTAAGAACAACCCATTCCAGGGGAAGATTCCCCACTGGTGGCAGGGGTTGGGATGAGATGAGCCTTGAGGTTCCTTCCAACCCAAACCATTCTGTGATTCTGTCACTCTCCAATTCACAGCAAATAACTGGGAAGGAGCTCCAAAGGAAACTTAGTGATATGCAAAATACAAGATGTCAAGATCTGACATTCTTCATTGCTCGTAAGGAGACATCTAATAACTCATAAGCGAATGTAAATGTCATATCACTCCTAAAACATTGTGCATTCTCCATCAACCAGAATAATGACTGATTATAAATGTTCCAGCGCACAAAACACCAACAAAACAAAAGGGAAGCGTGAAATTAAATTAAAGAGATAAAGCAGAAGATAATAATAATAATAATAATAATATAATGCTACTCTACCTTGCTTTTTTTAATCCTCACTATCTGGAAGGGTCCCAGAGCCTGTGGGCAGGATGGGCTGCTCCAGACATGTCTGACCACACAAACAGAAACCTGAGTTTTTCCAATTCTTTCTGGACTGGCAGTGAGGCAGACACAGAGTTCTGGGAGAAATGAAATGCTTTTGGAAGGTTTCTTTGCAGTTGCAAGCACTGGAAAATGAGAGTTGGCAGCATGAGTAGTTGAAATCACAGAACTCCGGGAGCTGAATCCTGCAGTACTTCCCAGAGAGTGTCCAAATGGGGATGTTCCCTTTCCTTCACAACTCCCAGCTTTTCTGCAACAGTCAAGGAACAAAGGGAACATCCTAACTTCTCAGTTTTTCGTATTGCTGTCTTTGTATATTCTGTGGTGGATCTCCTTTGAGCATTTTTATCTCTGCTGTGCCTGCAGTGTCCATGGTATCATTTTTACCCTTCTTTATTCTGCCCATTCCCAGTTTTTTGGGGGATTTGGGTAGAAAACACAGTTTTCTCTTGTTATTTGTCATGTTTGGGATTATTTACTCAAATGCCAAGTTGTTGGGTTTTGGTTTTCCCTGGTAACTTTGAAAAATATTCACCTGCAAAATGCCTTAATATGCCTCTGGAACCTATGAAAAAAAGGTGGGGTTAAAATTTGTTTGGTAGCTTAGGTTGCAGTAAATACTGAGTTTGTTCCCTTTCCCATGCTCTTGGTGAGCTGTGCTCCCTTTGAAAGGTAACAAAGCCAAGTGGTATTGAGAAAAAAGAACATTTTAAAAATCACATGAGGGCAAATTCAGGGTCTACTCAAAGGCATCATAAGCCTGTCTCCTCCTCCCACGTGCTGGGATCCCAGTCCCAAACTGCAGCTTGCCTGGAAAAACCTTTGATGCCTTATGTTTTAGCTTTTATATTTTTCCAGTCCTGCATTCCCAGTGTGTAACTCTGCAGTGTCCTGCAGCCTGGGAGCTGCTGCTCTCTCATGCTGAGACAGACAGAACAAAGCCTCTCCAGGCTGCTCTCCAAGGACACCCAGCCCGGCCTAGGCCCAAAATGTGTAACCCAGCATCTTGAGAAGGGGGGCAAGCTGAGGGGAAATTCCATCATTAGCTAAAGTTTAATTGGTGACATTGGGTTGAGATGCAAATGGAGCAAAGCTATAAAAGTGTGAAGAACTCGTGACTCGGGGTCCCTCTTGGGTGCAGCCTTTGGCCTGCCCAGGGTGTGCCTCTGAAGGCCTTTCAAATAAATATCCACCTTTATTCCCTCACTCCTGTCCAGTCTCTGTTTCTAGGTTGGCCTCTTTAGGCATCACCTTCTCCCTTGCCATCCATTTGCAAAGGAGTATTTCCTGCAGGGCAGCAGGAGCTGGGCTAAGCCGGGTGCAGGGACAGAGGGAGGGGATCATGGTGCACACACGGCAGCAAAAACCAGCTCCCACCTCACACTGACCCTGTGCTCCCCCAGGCTGGCTCCCCAGGGTCCTTTCTTTGGGAGAGGCACCTCACAAGCAGTGCCCAGGGCAGGATCCTGGTGCCAGCAGTGCCTGCTGTGTCTGGGATGATGTTCCCACACGAGCTGGGCCGTGCAGCTGCCGCACAAACAGTGAGTCAGAGAGGGAAAGGGCAGAGCTGGCCCCAGGTAGGATTTAGGGTGGCAGCCAGATGCACGTGGTGGGTTTGCTGGGGGGATTGCACCAGCCTGGCTCGGCCTGAGACTCCTCCCTGATGCTGTCCTTCCACGGGAAGAGCTGGCAAACTCCTCAATTCTGGCCTGGCTTCTCCACTAACGTTTGCTTCCAGCCCTGTAAGTTCCTTTTGCATGAGCAATCCACCCCTTCCTTCAGCTGTCCGTGTGCCAAAGCTCTTCCTCCTGGGTGCTCCTATCCCATTTCTGTCACTAGCAGAAGGCATTTCCTCCTGGTTTGCCCCGGCCTTGTGGGGGTCACATCTTCCTTCCTGGCTCTTTCTTTCCTCCAGATCCATGAAACTCAGTCCTAAATCCCTTCTCCTCCAAGAGGGGAGGCTGCATCCTTCACTGCACCTTCCAAAAGCCAGCTGGCTACAAGTTCTTGCCTCTTCAAGGGTCGAGGGGTGTTCACCAGGGGCTGGCTATTCCAAGAACTTTGGCTGTGTGTCCCAGAGCAGGAAGAGGAGAAGAGCAGCTGGGAGGAGGAGAGGGAAAGCATTGCAAAATCCCGTCTGGCAAACCAGAATCCGGAGGAAAAGTGGTGAAAGGGAAAGCTTGGAGGTCAGAGCAGCCAGAAAAAGCCCAGGGCCTTGACTTGCAAGGTCCCTGTGATCATGAGAATCTGTATTTTGGGCTCCTGACCTGAGTTTTCTGAAAGAAACAATGACTAATTGCGATACGATGCTGTCTGAATACAAAACCAGGGTGGGAAATCTATTTCCAAGCCTCAGCTGTTGTGTTCTGTGCTCCTGTAAAGCCCAGGCCGTGATCATCCAGGTTCTCTGGGAGCACAGTGTTTGGAAATCCGTGGAAATCCGTGCCCAGAGCAGCATTTTTAGTGAGGATCTTCTGGCAAAGGGACAATTTTTAGGAGCTCATGCCTTGCTCAAGAAGCCCAGATGGAGGTTGACTTCACCCACCATGAAATCAATCTTTAGTATTTCAGAATCACCCCCAAAATTTCAGTGGCTGTTCTTCTGTTAGGTCATGCAGGATTTTAACGTCATTTACGTGGAACATTATTATTGTTATTTGTTATTTTCTTCTCCTTCTCTCTGCCACGAGATGATCAAAGCCAGAGCATCCTGCCTGCAGCCCATTCATTTCCTGCCTCTATTTTGGTCCCTTCTCAGCCTTCTCTCAGTGGATTGATCCCAATGGGCACAATCCGTGTCACGGTTCCATGCAGGGCCCTGGTGAGTCCCACTGCTTCCCTCTGTTCTCCTGCTGGCAGAACAGTTTCTCACCAGGAACACCTGCAGGGTGAGGTTTGCCACCCCTGCCCTAGAGCACCCACACCACTCTCCTGCTGAAGCACAGAGATGTTTGTGCACACAGTGGTGAACTCGTGGCAAGGGGGAATTTAATTTTCCCCCAGAGCTGGTGCCTCTGCAGAGCTGTGCTGAGCTAAGCTCCCAGCGTGGATTATGACTTTAATAAACCAACATCATTTTTCCACAAGAAGCCCCTGCAACAGCCTCTTGACCTCATTCCTTCTCCTGGCCCCACACATGGAGCATTTCCAGAATTCCCTGTTTATACCTGGGGATCACCTGTTCTCATTAATGAACAAACCTCTTGTGGGAACTCCTGAGGAGGCAGCAGTGTTTGGAAACAGAAATTACAACATGTCCTAAATCATTCCAAGTGAAACAGTTAGTGCACCAAATAAAGTAAATGCATTTTATTGTTGTCTCATTAGAAATGCTTAATCACTTCCAGCAAAGCACAGTGGATGCAGATATTTATATCAGATCCCTGTTTAAAAAGCCTTACGGGAAAAGGCACAAACCTGCAAATTACCACGAGCTGTAAACTCGGGGGCAGCTGAGCAGAGACTGCCAGGGCACTCCCTGGCCTCTGGTGTTTATTGAAGATGCTGCTTTGCTGTGGCAGACAGTGAACTCGGTGCCCTGACCTCGATCCCTCACTGTCACACTGCTCAAGGCTTTGGAGAGAAACAGAAAATTCTGTTGATTATGCAAAGTGTTCATAAAGCACATTTTTATGAGCGAGGTCTGGGTTCACTAAGCAATGGGCTGCTGGGGTTTGGTTGGAAACTGGAGCATGAGGAAGGGCGAGGTGATGGATTGGAGCCATCCCAGCTCCAAAGCACCAGCAGGGTCTCCCCTGGGAGCTGTGGTTCTGGTGCTCCACATCTTGGTTTGGTGGCTGTGGCAAGCCTGTCCCTGACTGGTTATACTGGTTTATACTGGAGTGTGTTACACTGCTTCACTTCAGCCAGGACCCAATTTCTGTGGGAGCAGATTTCCTCCAGCATTCCTCAAGGTAAACTCCAGGCTCAGGGGATGTTGGGAATAACTTCCAGTTCCCAGTAGGGAAGGCGAGGCACACAGGAGTGCCATGGATCGCTCAGGGTCACCCAGGGACACAAACACAGCTCCCACATTCCATATCCCCCAAACCAGAGCTCCATTCCCTGGACTCAGTGCTTGGCCAGTACCTGGAGCACACTGGCAACCTGGGACAGAAGAGAAGGCTCCAGGGAGAGCTCAGAGCCCCTTCCAGGGCCTAAAGGGACTCCAAGAGAGCTGGAGAGAGACTGTGGACAAGGGCTGGAGGGACAGGACAAGGGGAAGGGCTTCCCACTGCCAGAGGGCAGGGATGGATGGGATATTGGGATGAAATTATTCCCTGTGAGGGTGGGGAGGCCCTGGCACAGGGTGCCCAGAGAAGCTGTGGCTGCCCCTGGATCCCTGGCAGTGTCCCAGGCCAGGCTGGACAGGGCTTGGAGCAGCCTGGGACAGTGGAAGGTGTCCCTGCCATGGGAGGGGTGGGATGGGATGAGCTTTAAAGTCCATCCAACCCAAACAATTCCAGGATTCTGTGATTCCATGGAAGGTCATTTCCCATGATGTTGAGCTGATGCTCTCCTGAGGGTGGTGCAAGGCCAACCACTGCATTTGTAATTTTCTCTTTCATTTGAAAGGCTCAGCAGGAGGAAAACCATGGCCAGAAGCAAATCCCTGAGGCTGGGCAGGGCCTGTCCTTGGTGAGCCCTGTGGTGCCTGATATTCCCAGGTCCTGGAGTTCATGGACCCCAGAAAGCTTTGGGTTATTACTGAGGGGCCCCAGCAGGGTGGGAGGAACCCTGCAGTTTATCCAGCCTGGTTTTCCTGGCAGTCTCCACATCATTAGGAGGCACACTACGGAGATCTTCGTGGGTTTGTGGCACAGAAAGAGAAACAAGTTGATAAGATTTTCTCTGCTCTCCAGTGCATAGGATTCCTACCAAAATTGCTCTCAGGTGGGGCAGCATCAGACAAAACTAAAATTTAAAATAAAATTAAAATTGATAGAAAGAAAAATTAAGTTAATTTAAAATGAAAATAAAGACAAAATTTAATTTAAAAATTTTAAAAGCACATGGTTCACTCTGTGAAATGCCATGCTACAAGAACAGGCTGGACAGAGCCCTTTTCAGCAGCATTTACTGGGAATCTCATATCAGGTTCCTGTGACCACAGCAGCCCCCAAAAGCCAACCCTCAGCTGGGGCTGGGCTGTGCCCGAGGATGGGCAAACCCTCTGTGCTGTCAGCTCTGGGGCTGCTGAAATAAAGATTTATCCATGGAACATTGGGTCTGAAATGGCACAACTGGGAACACAAATCTGGGATAAGGGAGGTGATGGAAAGCTGATGTTGTGGAGAGGGAGATCTCCATCACGTTTTTTCCCATGGAGGTCTCCTCTGCTTTTTCCTTTGTCTTTCCCTGTTTGTTCCTTTCCAGCAGGATCCTGCTGTGGGGGATTCCTGAGCTGCTCCTTGTCTCACCTGTTTGTGGGTCTGAGGTGCACCTCCAGCTGGGAGGATGTGTTTTTAATTGTGTTTTTGTGAAGCCTTCTGATATGGGTACATTAACTTTGATCTCCAGCTGCTAAATGAAAGGGTTTTGCCTGGATCAGATGGGAAAAGTTCCCTTAAATAACTGGGATGAAGTGGAAAACAAGGCTGGTAGGGGACAGTAAAACTTCTGACTTCAAAGAGAAACACAATAAATCATCAATGCAAGGTCAGGGTGAGGAGAGCTTCCCAAACACTGAGGTGATGGGGGCTGGAGTGAGACCAGACCTCAGTGCAAAAGCTGAAATGAGAAATGTAAAAACAATTACTGTTGATAAACTTTTTGGTATAATCTGAATTTCTGCTTTTTCTATGAGACAATGCAAAATAATGGAAAAACCTCTCTATTAGGGACAGGTGGATTGTGCTTTCCTGGCTCTGTCCATGAGGTGGTTGATGTTTGCATCCTCACGTGCCTGAGGACAGAGGAGCTGCTGCTTTATCCACTCCTTGCTTGCTTTAGCCCTTTTCCCTCCTCCTTGTCTCAGTGCCCATAAATTGGTCCAGTAAAGAGTGTGTTGATGTCACTGGTGTTTAATTAATTTTCCTGATTGCTGAAAGATAAATGGGACTGAGGTAAATGTGTTGGCTCTTGCCAAACAGGCAGCATGGAGCAAGGAGAACGTGGGGGATGGAGATGTGAATGTGAGATCCCTGAGGAGATGGGGGGTGTAGATCCAGACCTGGAATGAGACATTGAAAATGCAAATTCTTTTTCTGAGCTGCTTCACGTTTTGGATGGGCAATCTTGCAGGAGCTGGAGGTTTTTAAGGACTTCTACGAGTACTACAAGAAGTGGCCTCTTCAGAGCTATTTCATTTTTCAGCCTGCTGGGATGGAGGCAGAGTCCTGCTCTCACTAACTTGTAACCAGCAGCTTTCCAAGCAGAATTAAATCAGATGAGATCCTTGTATCAAATGGAAATGAATACATGGGAAATAGTCATCAGGCAGTGATCAGGGAGGAATTCTTAGAGAAATGAGATTGAACTTGGCTTTAATGAAGCCCTTCCCTCCCCTCCCTCCCTCCCTTCCTTCCTTCCTTCCTTCCTTCCTTCCTTCCTTCCTTCCTTCCTTCCTTCCTTCCTTCCTTCTTTACAAAAACCCCAAAGTGATGCACACATACAGATCTGCAAACAGGCACCTTACTCTCCTCTGACAACCACAGAAATCCACTGACATGACAGAAACTGTGGTTTAGCTCTGTTCCCTCAAAGGGTACTTGAGCCCAAGTGGGGAACCCAAAGGCACAGCTCNTCCCTTCCTCCCTCCCTCCCTTCTTTCCTTCCCCTGACCAAGAGCTTCTTTCTACCCACCTTAGCTCTGAATAACCTTTTTTTTTTTCCTCAGGAAGGTGCTTCTAATTAGCAAAGAATGGTATTTCATGGTGGGAGGTGCTCTCATGTGCAGACTGTGTCTCAGCTACACAGATAAAAACATTTTCTGGCTAAGAATATTGTGGTTTAGTTGGGAAATGCCTGCTTGATTTCACTGGGTTTCCTGCTAAACAGCAATTTGTGTGCAACAGCAGCAAAGGGGTGTTGGGGAAAGCCTTGGCTCCCGTTGAGACCTGCAAAGGAGCAGGAGCTCAGTGGAGCAGGGGATGGGATTTCTCCCAGCTTGGTGTGCTCACCCCTCGCAGCAGGTTCACATCCATTTAATTGAGGTGCTTATGGTACACTGGGGGCAGGGAAAGTTGTTTGCAGGACAGAAAGAATTGATTAACAACAAAAAAATCAGGTTATCAGCTTACCAAGAAAGATGGGCTGGATCCAAAGCTTTTATTGGAGCCTCTGTACATTGGGATTGGGGATATTCCTGAGCTTGGATCTGAACCATGTCCTGGTTTGTGTTTGAGGAAGCCTCTGAGGTTTTAACAGAACAGCTGGAAAGGGCAGGCCCTTGGGGTCATTTTATAGGCGAACTGATTCTGATGCCTTAGGTTTTGACTTCTATATGTTTCAAATTCTGCATTCCCAGTGTGTAACTCTGCAGTGTCCTGCAGCCTGGGAGCTGCTGCTCTCTCATGCTGAGACAGACAGAACAAAGCCTCTCCAGGCTGCTCTCCAAGGACACCCAGCCCGGCCTAGGCCCAAAATGTGTAACCCAGCATCTTGAGAAGGGGGGCAGGCTGAGGGGAAATTCCATCATTAGCTAAAGTTTAATTGGTGAAATTGGGTTGAGATGCAAATGGAGCAAAGCTATAAAAGTGTGAAGAACTCGTGACTCAGGGTCCATCTTGGGTGCAGCCTTTGGCCTGCCCAGGGTGTGCCTCTGAAGGCCTTTCAAATAAATATCCACCTTTATTCCCTCACTCCTGTCCAGTCTCTGTTTCTAGGTTGGCCTCTTTAGGCATCAATTCCAACTGGGGCAGCTGTGGATCTCACTTGGAAAACTCGAATTCAGTGTCCCAGCCCCTGAGCACCCTGGAGGAGTCTCAGCTCCCACAGAGGTGTCTCGTTGGGGCCGATTTGCTGGGATGTGCAACCCGGGACATCAGCAGGAAGCTGTGCCTTTGGAAGCCCAGGAAATGCAGGCGTGCTGTGCCCCTGGACGGGTGGCTCAGCAGTTCAGCTTTGCTGGTAGCAAACCTCCAACCAATTAAGCTAACATCAGGTTTTTAATTGCCTTGGTTAAGCTGGTGCAGCCCTCAGTGTGCGTGCTCATAAATCAATTTAAATGCAGGTTGTAGGAAAATTTACATTAAAGCAGCACTTCAGCAGACTGCCTTTTAAACAAAAACAAGAACGGAGAGGAAACAATTCCCGGTGACCCCTTGCAGGCTCCCTGGGATGCAGGACTGTGCTCCAGCACGGGCTGTTCTCTCAGGGAGCTGCTGCTGCAGCTGCTGAATGTGGAATCAGGAGCACAGCCTGCCTTTAGGGAAGGGACTGGGCCAGCCAAAGGGGTCTCAGCAGCAAAACAGGGGGAAACAGGAGCTGTTGGGCTGTGCCCCAAAGCATCCCAGGGTAACACCCCATGAGCTACAAGCAGGTGTCAATCCCTGACCATGTCAGCTGTGCCTTGGCTGCAGATTGCCTTTCTTCCCCAAATCCTGCTGCTTTCACCTCAAGTCTCTTGTAAGTCCAGCTTTGATTCAGTGATTTCATCCTCGTCCAGAAACTTTCTGGATGGAAAAGGGAAACTCAGCCTTTCTTCTCTGCCACTCTCCATTAACTTAAACCTCCCTGCATGGAGTTTCCCCCTCAGCCCCCTCAGCCCACCTGCTCTGGGGGACTTCTCCTTGGGGAGAGAAGCAAGTGTGCTCCAAAACTCACAATAAAACCATGGCCACCCCTGGGAAGAAGAAAAAAGGACACTTCTTTGCTCCTGCCTGCAGAGACTCCCTGTGCCAGCTGTGATGGGCACTCTGAGCGAGCCTCCCCAAACCCCAGAGTTCTCCCTCCAGCTCCTGTTTTCCTTTGGTTTTCAGGGTTTTGTTCTTAATCAGGGAGGAACAAACACAGCCACAACAACTTGGGAAATCTTTAAGCCACGACTGCAGAGTCACATCACTCTGGCTCTCCTACCCTGGCACAGCCCTGCTGGCAGCTGGCAGGGGCAAGGCAAGAGCAAGGGCAGCCCATGAAGAGCCTTGTTACTCACACCTCTGTTAATATAGGACAGAAGTGTGGGAGAGGAAATTTTCTCCCGGAAAGCTACTGAAATTTCTCAGGGCAGACTTCTGTGTGGGGACCTCCCAGCAGTGAGGAATTCTAGCACCTCACAGCACTGCAGGCTGTTGTTTTACAGGTGTGTTCGTTGTCAACTGCTCTTTTTTTTACCTATTAATCCCGGTTACATAAATAATCACTGCAGAACAGGACAGCGAGTACACAGCAATCCTGCCTTCACTGAAGTCTCCAGGGCTGGGATTCCTACAGCTGGGAAGCAGCTGCAGTGTCTCCTTTGCTGTCGTGATGCTGAGCTGGGGGATCATTAGATAATGATCATTTAACGATGAACTTCCAATACCTGACTATGATAATAAAAAAATTGCATCCATCTGTGCCAGAGAGCACACCCTGGCTTGGTGTGGCTGCACAGGAACACAAATGAGTTATTTAGCACGAGTGTTGTGAGCTGTTGCAGGAGCCCCTGGGTGACCTGGAGCACACATGGCTGGCTGTGGTAGCATGGTCTGTGCACCATTAACTGGAACTTCCCTGTGTGAGTGATCCCAGGGCAAACTCCCTTAAAACCCCCCCTGCAGCAGGGATGAACAAGGTGAATTTAGTCCTGCATGTCGGGTGCTTTGATTAAGAGACACTGCCTTGAGGAGCGATTTGGGTTCTGGAACACACTGAGCATCCTGGAGGTGGTGGATGAGACATTGCAGATTTGCCAGATTTTCTCAATTGGATTTTGGGTGGGAGCTGGTGAGTAAGGATGCACTGGAGGAGGGTGGCAGCCCCATCAGCTGTGCCAGCCAGCAGGAGCAGGAGTGGAGACGTGGAACAGAAACCTCAGCTAGAAAATGCAGAGGATTAAGGATTAACTCATTGCTGCCTTCTGACTCAGTGTTAAACTTCCCCGAGGTGTCACTTCATTCTCCACCCATCCTTTTCCTTCTGCATCACCCACTGGGTGTTTTCAGGCTGTTATTTCAAGGCTGGGGCTGGGGCTGTACCCAGGGAAGGGAGAAATCTCTATTCATGTGAGGACAGCAAATATTTGCCAGGGTTAGGATGGAGCTTGACTTGTGCTGGTCCAGAAGGAAAAGAAGAAGAGGCATCTTGAAGAAAACATTGAAGTGCAGGAGGTCCTCGTGCACAGAATCCCGTGTGAGGAGCCTCCAGGTGAAGGTGGGCACTGAGTGCAGAGTTGGAACTCAAGGACTTGACCACAAAGCCATCAAGGACCTGTCTTTTATATTGATATCATATTTGTGTGTTTTCCCTCTCCTTCTCCCCCATCTCCCTTAATTGGATGTCAGCCACGTGGCAAGGTTATTCTGTTAGACAAGCTGGGAAGTGACAATGACAGGATTATAATTAAGTGCCAGGACATGCAGCCAACACAATTACCATGCTGTTATTACACTGGATGATGTGCTAAAGAAGCTCATAAAAACACTGTAAAGAATATAAATTGTGGGACGTGTGTACAATTGGGGAAGAAAATGTTTCCCCTTTTGCTAAAGCCCAATCAGTGCTAGATAAGCCCAATGAAAGAGATGTTTCCTTGCACTGACAGATTCCTTCTTTCAAACAACTCCAGTAGCAAGCAGTGCTTCTTTTTATTTCAGCTTCAGGTGTGGTGCTGCAAACCTCAGGAATTTTTAAGCTGGTATCTCCTCTCTGTTTTCAGCCACTGCCTTCCTCTGTACCTGCACCATGGTTGTGTGGGGCCAAACCTCACCACTTTTCAGCCTTTTCTTGGCTTTGTGCAGGCATCTGTCACTGCTGGCAGTGCTGTCCTGTTCTGCTGATTTTCTGGTTTTTCCTCCTCATAAAGTATTGAACTAAAGGCTGAATCTTCTCACTGAAGGCAGGAGGCCGGGGGGATTGCTGTGAAAGTCACCCCTTACACAAAACACTGATGAATAGCTGTAACTCCATGCCCTATTTGCAGTCCTTGCTCCTTCGGCTGAGAAGGAGAATTTGAAGTTTGTGCTTGTCAACCTCTACCTTGAGTCAGGAAATGTTGACATCCACTTCAAAAGAGAAGCTGATCTGTCAGTCAGATCCTCGGCCTTGCAGACCTTTGGGCTGGAGCTGAACTTCTCTAAAACCCCAAACTTCCCAAAGCAGGGCTGCCCAGGAGCTCTGGTGCTTCCATAGCCAAAGGCTGTTCTGCTGAAGCTCGGCCACGTTGCTGTTCTGACAATATTTTTGCTTCAAATCATCTTCTCCTTAGAAAGCTGCCACTCTGATATCTTCAGAAAAATGACAACCCCCTTTTTTTTTTTTTCATCTTTTAATTGGCATGCCTTGCTGCCATACTGCACAAAGCTGAAATTTCTAATGGTCAAATTTTATCAGTTCGAAAAACCCAGCGCTTTGAAATGAAGCGTAAAAGAAGTTAAATTGTCTCCACTGCCTGTTTTGATGTTTGATCTAAACATTCTGGTAATTTGCACGATTTGACGATATTTAGGGGTTTGAATTCCTGACTAATGTGCTGAATTCACAGCCCTTGAAGTGCTTGTGGTAGCTCAGATCTGCTCCCAGGACCTCCAATACCTTGATTCCTTTCAAGGCTAAGCAAGGAGAGCTTGGGTCTGAAGGAATAAATGTCCAAAGCACAGATGGTTCACTAAGTAACCCTGCAAAACACCCTGTGCTTGTCTTGAGCAGCACAGGATCAGGCCCTGAAGCCTTGCTGCTGGACTTCCATCCCATTAAACGGGAATAAAAGCAAAGGAAAAGGGTTTCTGCCAAGCTTGTATTGGCACAAATGTTGAAATATGGAGCTGGTGAACTTGATTTACTGTCCCAGTGGCTGGTAATTAGCGTGGCTATTTGTAAACCTCGTGCAGCCTCATCTCCCCTCCTGGGAGTCTGAGCAGATCAATCTCACCCAGGCACAGGCAGTTCCTCATGCTCTGGAATTACCTGACAGGGATTTTGGGAGGATGGTTTGAGCCAGCCCACAGAGGCAGAGCAAGGGCTCGAGTGACATCCCCAAAGGCCCAGGGATGCAGGGGGGTCTCTGCACTCTGTCCCTCTGATAAGGGGCTGCTGAAAGGTCCCTTTGTGATAAAAATACCAAAAGCCCACTGGTAAGGCCATGTTGTCCATGTGATGCCTTAGGTTTTAGCTTTTATATTTTTCAAATCCTGCATTCCCAGTGTGTAACTCTGCAGTGTCCTGCAGCCTGGGAGCTGCTGCTCTCTCATGCTGAGACAGACAGAACAAAGCCTCTCCAGGCTGCTCTCCAAGGACACCCAGCCCGGCCCAGGCCCAAAATGTGTAACCCAGCATCTTGAGAAGGGGGGCAAGCTGAGGGGAAATTCCAACATTAGCTAAAGTTTAATTGGTGACATTGGGTTTAGATGCAAATGGCCCAAAGCTATAAAAGTGTGAAGAACTCGTGACTCGGGGTCCATCTTGGGTGCAGCCTTTGGCCTGCCCAGGGTGTGCCTCTGAAGGCCTTTCAAATAAATATCCACCTTTATTCCCTCACTCCTGTCTGGTCTCTGTTTCTAGGTTGGCCTCTTTAGACATCACCTGACTGCGTTTTCCCTTCTCTAAGTTCTTATCACATTCAGCCTTACACAAGGGAGAGAGCTCCAGAGATGACAGGGCTTTATTATTGCTTATTATTATTTTAAACTTACTCTTTACAACAGGCAGGCTGAGAGGATGCTGCCTGACATTCCAGTGGATTCCTTTATTTCATATTTTAAACCAGAACGAGGAGCCTGATGTCCTGACTGGCAGCTGCAGGCCAGCACCTTCCTCATCAAAAGGTTTAAATAAAAGGGGGAGTTGCTGGTTCAGCACCAACGTCCTGCAGGGACAGCCGGGTCTGTAAGGAACAAAATAGATCCACACGTGCTGGGAGGGGTTTGCAGGTGCCTGTGATAGGTGCAGGGTTTGGGAATGAAGGGTCACCCACGTGTCAGTTCTGTGGTTGGATGATGTGTGGGAGAGCATTGGCATGGGGCAGTCAATCCTGGAATTCCAGGATTCCAATCCTGGAATCTCCTGAGCTGGAAGGGACCCACAGGGATCATCCAGCCCAGCCCCAGGCCCTGCCCAGACACCCCAACAACCCCACCCTGGGCATCCCTGGCAGCGCTGTCCAAACGGTCCTGGAGCTCTGGCAGCCTCGGGGCCGTGTCCATTCCCTGGGGAGCCTGGGCAGTGCCCAGCACCCTCTGGGGGAAGAACCTTTCCCTGATAAGAGCTGCTGCATCTGTTGGTGCTCCTGAGGGCCATAAAGGCTATGGAACATTGTCTGTGTCAGTGCTGTGTCTGATGGATGGACCCAAACCTTGTGCCTGCATGCCAAAATCAGGACAGACTGTCCTCAAGTCATGCTCCTGGGGTCCCTTCCCAACCTGGAGGAGTTTTCTTCTGCCCCCACTGCTGCCATGACCCAAGTGCCCATAGCAGGAACCCCCTAGGAAAGGCTGGGAGAGCTGGGGGTATCCAGCCAGGATATGAAAAGGCTCCAGGGAGAGCTCAGAGCTCCTTCCAGGGCCTAAAGGGGCTCCAGGAGATGTGGAGAGGGACTTTGGACAAGGGACTGGAATAACAGGACAAGGGGCAATGGCTTCCCACTGCCAGAGGGCAGGGGTAGATGGGATATTGGGAGGGAATCCTTCCCTGTGCGGGTGGGGAGGCCCTGGCACAGGGTGCCCAGAGAAGCTGTGGTTGCCCCTGGATCCCTGGCAGTGCCCAAGGCCAGGTTGGACAGGGCTTGGAGCAGCCTGGGACAGTGGAAGGTGTCCCTGCCCATGGCAGGGGTGGAACGGGATGAGCTTTAAGGTCCATCCAACCCAAACCGTGCTGGGATTCTGTGATACAGCCACGAGTTGGGTTTTTTTCAGTTTCTGTACTCTCCCCCATACCTGGAAGGGGAAGGCTGGCATGGGCATTTGCCAAGCCTGGCTGTACCAGAGCTGTCCCAAGCAGACAAACCCAGCTGCAGAGCCCCTGCCCTGTGCTGCTTTTGGCTCTGCCCCGTGGCTGCCTCATTCCCAGCCCTGCTCCCCGTGCAGGGCCTGGTTCTGCTGATCCTGTGCTCTCTGTTCTGGGCTGTTTTTGTCTCTGCCTGGCTGAGTGGGTGAGCCAGGCTGTTTGTGGCTGCCTGTGAGCGTGGCACGGGATGAGATGAGGGAGCTGCCAGGCTGAGCCTCACTGGGAATGGGCTGCATGGAGCTGCCCTGGGCACTGCTGGCTCCCCACGGATTTCTCAGCTCCGGCTATCCCTTCTGGCCTGGAGGAAGAACAGCCCAGTTACAGTTCTGGAAAGGTTCTGATGGAAGCTTTTCATTGACTCCACGGCTGGCACACATTGCCCAGCAGTGCCACTGCTGCAGGAGAGACCCAAACACACCTGGGCTACGGGTATGGGATCTTTGTAGGAATGTCCTTGTCCTGTTCATCTCTGCACAGAACCTCATCTTCTCTTGTAATGTCCCATCCTGCAGAAATGGGATTAAGTATGAATTCCAGCTTTTCCTCTTCATTTTCTTTCCCCAGCAAGGGACTTTTTAGTAGTCTTGCTTGCATTTGATTGGTTATTTGCAAGTTCTACATTGCTCTTTTTTTTTTGGTCCAATTTTTTTACGATTTCTGGCCATTGTGGGTAGGCAGATGCTGTGTGGGATCCTTTCCTTTGCCTGGGTGCTCGTATAAATATATATCTATTTATATCTCTATAATATCTCTCCTCAATTAGCCTTTAGTCTGCCATGCTCAGATAATGCCTCTTCATCTGTGAGCATCAAGGTGCTGAGCTGTGCCACAGAGCCAGGAGCAAAGTGAGCAGTGCTGAAAGCCAGCAGGATCATTGAGTTTTATTCAAACAGACTGTTAGAAAGCTTGCCTTAAATGTTTTCTGTTGGGGTAAGGGTGGGAAATGTCCGGAGGCAGTGGCACGATTTGGCATTTGTGGCAGCTGACCCTATTTTCAACATGTCACTGACCCCAGAAGCTTTAAGCATGAGAGACAAGGGGTTTGTAAAGAGCTGTGGTGTCTGAGGAGCAGACTCTGCCTTGGACAGGCTCAGGGAGGTTTTGTCTCTTCACAACTCCTGCCATCAGCTGAGCTGGAAAAGGTTTTTGTTCCCCTAATTGTGATGTCAGTGAGTACAGAAATACCAGTGAGGTGTCAGTGGGATTCAGGGCTTGTGTTTGCCGAGCAAAGGGAACTCAGGGTGTCAGGATTCAGAGCTGGGTCATTCTGGGGAGGAAGAAGCAGCAGGGTAAGATGGAAAACTGAACCTCAGCATGGCTTGAGTTTTACATCCACACTGCTCTGGTTTCAGTGTTGAATCAGGAGACCACGGCTGAAATTTGGGGTTTTTTCTTCTCTCTTTCTTTCTTCCCAGAAGGTTCAGAAAAACAGCACCAAATTTTATCTCAGTAACTACACTAATAAGCTGCAAAACTGGAATCTGGGGAGTGAAAGATCAGCAGAAGCAACTCCCTTGAACTGTGCCCTGGGATTTCTGCTGCTCGGGGGTAGTGGGGGAGCTCCCAGAAAATGGCCCTGGCACAGCTGAATAAGGAGGAGCGAGAGCTCCAGGGTGCAGGGATGACTCCTTGAGATGTGGGAGCTCTTTGTCCTTCATGGCAGTCTCAGAGGGGATGGGAAGAACCTGGAGAAGAAGACAAAATGTGTTTGAGGGAGGAAATAATAAGGGATGGATGGGGGCATTCAGACAGCAGAGACAATTTAGGGAGGGAGGGATGGCTGGGGTGCCATCAAAATCTAAATAAAAGAACAGGCAGAATAATTCCTGGTGGAATCCAGATGGGAAACTGAGGCAAATGTGTTCCACCTCAGCAAAGGAGCTGCCAGAGATCTGCTCTGCAGGTGTTAAAACAGCACAGAGAACAGAGCCTGTGTGCGCCCAGCCCCGCTCTGCTCAGAGCTGCCCACGGAACAGGGAATTTGTCCCTGTGCCCTGCAAGATTCCAAGGCTCCTGTGGTCAGTCCCATCCTTGGGGCAGCCCAGCAGTAGCTGAGGTTTGGATTTTGGAGCAGGAGGCGGCTGCCAGGGGGTTGGAGCTGCAGGGTGTGCAGGGCCAGGGCTGCACAGCCCCCAGGGCCCTTGCTTTGTGCTCAGGGCAAGCCAGGAACAATTTCCTACAGAGCTGGGTCGGGTCCTCCTCCAAGACCCAGCACAGGATATTTGCAGTCTGCCATTTCCCTCCAGCTGGGGATTTGCACCAGGAAGCAACAAATCTGAGCTCAGTGAGCCATGGATTTGGGGTGAGATGCTGTAGCTGATCCCCCCGCTTCCTGCTGACACACCCCAGCCCCTCCTGCTGCTGAGTCTCTCCCCGTGTGTACAACACCAGCCCAGGCACCAAGTGCTGTCACTGGCCATGCAGAACTCATTTGGGGATGAGTGGGGTGTTAGGGTAACGTGTGACAGCTCTGTGCCATCCCTGTGATGCCTAAAGAGGCCAACCTAGAAACAGAGACTGGACAGGAGGAAGGGAATAAAGGTGGATATTTATTTGAAAGGCCTTCAGAGGCACACCCTGGGCAGGCCAAAGGCTGCACCCAAGATGGACCCCGAGCCACGAGTTCTTCACACTTTTATAGCTTTGCTCCATTGGCATCTCAACCCAATTTCACCAATTAAACTTTAGCTAATGATGGAATTTCCCCTCAGCTTGCCCCCCTTCTCAAGATGCTGGGTTACACATTTTGGGCCTAGGCCGGGCTGGGTGTCCTTGGAGAGCAGCCTGGAGAGGCTTTGTTCTGTCTGTCTCAGCATGAGAGAGCAGCAGCTCCCAGGCTGCAGGACACTGCAGAGTTACACACTGGGAATGCAGGATTTGAAAAACATAAAAGCTAAAACATAAGGCATCACCTGGGGCCTGGAAGCTGATTCCCTTTGCCTCTCTCACGTTTCTCCAAGCCCTGACAAGCTTTGTCTGTGTAGAAACTCAGCAGGCAGCAAACACAGCCCGACTGGCCCAGCTGAGTAGGAAATGGATATTCCCAGAGCCTGCTCTCAAATAAATGACCTACTAAAAATAGCTGTGCTCACCAGCAGGTGAACAGCAAAATCCTGCTGTGGTGACTGGGGCTTGCTGGCCTTGGGGACCAAAGTGTTGGGTTGTTTTACCTCTGGGGAAGAGCAGGTGGTGATGCCTCCCAAAGTCAGGGTTTGCTGCTCTTTAGCTTTTATTTGGATAAATAGATATATGGATTACCTTCTCTGAGACTGCTCCACCCTCTCACAATGCAGCAGGCCAAGCAGGGATCTCTGTGATCCCATCCTGAAGGAGCTCTGCCTTGTCAGTTCTGGATCCAGCAGCATAGGGGATGTGTCAGACTGGGGACAAGGGGCAGCACTTGGAGGTGTTCCTCAGTGTCCAGAATTCTGGGATTTGTTGGCACCTGACAGGTTAAAGCTGGGCTTTACTAGAAAACGGGGAGACTTGACTTGGAAACTTGGGCAAGGTTTTTTTTTTTCCTATCAAGTTCTGTAGCTGAAAAGGAAAAAAAAACAAAACCTTCTCTAGGTTGTAGATTTTGTGCTTTTAGGAATGGAAGAGTCTGCAGCTTTCTCTAGCTGTTCAAAAGAAGCAAATGTGAGACAGATCTTTCTTGGTTGTGTTTTCATGGCTCTGCTGGGCACTTTCTCCCTCATCTCCTGGCAGCAGATGTGCAGAGGAAAGGTCAGGAAGCGCCGTGCTGGAATCCTTCCCCAGCCAGCACCTCCCCGCGCTGCTCTCCGTGGGTGACGTGCTGGGGATGTGATGGGACAGATGTCACATCATGACAAGCCCTTGCACTGATCTCTGCAGAAGTTCTGCGTGCTCTGAATGTCATTTATGCAACAGAGGGACGATGCTGTGATTCCTTGGCATTTTAGGGCGCTTGTGGCGTGTCCTGGGCTTGTCTGGTTTGCTGTAGGTGCTGAGATAATTCTGGCTTCCCCCTTGGGTGTATTCCCACTTTGCACTGGCTCCTTTGTGCACATTCCTCACTCAGAATATCTTCTGGCACCCCTGTTCCCCTCATTTGCAGTCCCAGGAGGTGGCTCAGAGGGTCTGTGGAGAAGCCTGGATGTCGATTCGCTGCCGTGGTGATGGAGCAGGAGCTGCCTCGGTGTGCCCAGCAAACAAAGAGCGCTCAGGGAGCTCTGCAGAGCTGAGCAGTCACCCCTCTCCTCTGCCAGCCCCACCTCTGTGCTGCCACTTCAATCCAGCCCTCTCCTAAATAATTTTTTTTTCTCCCTTTCCAAGCATTTATCATTCTTTGGTATGATAATGATAAATGCTTGGAAAGGGAGAAAAAAAAAATAAAGGCAAGCAGAGCAGCACTCACCAATCTCTCTGCACATCCCGTTTTGGGTTGCCCTTTCCTTCAAATCAAACAGTGCAATTCTGAGATCAGATGTTTTCTGACAGAAGTGCACAGGGCACAGTGTAACTGAGCAGATCTGAAGGGCTGACCTTCTCACAGAGAGCTGGGCATGAATAATTTGCTTCATGCCTGTACCTAAAGGATCAGTCCTGAGAGAAGGATGCAAATTTAAAAGGTGGACTTCAAATTAATATAAGCAATGGAGGAATATAAGGATTGTCTGGCTGGATCAGGCCCTTCTTGCTTAGGTTTCTGTTATGATTTAAAACTAAAATAGCTGCTTCTTCAGTGCAAAGTAGGAGAACTTACTGGCAGGGCTCGCCCACACATTGTATCTTCCCCATCTTTAACAATTAACATTTTGTTTCAGGCCTGATGAACAAAGAAGAATCCCCCTTGCTCAGTGCTGTTGCTGTAATTGATACCTCTAAGTGCTCTCTATTAATGTAAATGCTTTCAATCTTCAGGTTCCTCCTGACTTGCTGAGTGTTGATTATGCTTGGACTCACTTGGGACAAGGTACGGAGACAGAGACACGGGGTTCCTTTTTCATCCTTTAGAACCCCCACCTTTGTCCTCCTGGACTGTTCTCTTTCCTGGATATGAATCATTAGAACCCCTCAATTTTCCTAATGTACTGTCACATTCCTTGCTTTAGACAAAAATATTTACAATTAACTTGCTTGTACCTCTTTTTGAGCACCAATCCTGTTCTTTCTAGGTCACCTTTATGAGCATTTTGGAGGTGTTTGATTGTTCCCTGGCTCCTGCCCCTGTTTTGAGCCAGGATGATGCTTCCATGTATTAAATGAGATCTCTGTGTGTCCAAGGACATGGCAGATCCCTGGAGCCAATGGATTTTGCTGTCTTGTCCCAGCCCTGTGGGACTGGTGGCTGCAGGAGCAGGGCAGGCGTGTCTGGGGCTCAGGGGTTCATTTCCTGAGGGGTCTGGACCTGCTCCAGGAGGGAGGGCGACTTCTGAGTCCCCAGAATTGCCTCTGCTGCTCCTCTTGCTGTGAGATTCTGCTCTGGCTCCTTCCTGCAGTGCACCTGATTTATGCACTTTATTAAATCTGTCCCCGTTTCCTTTTTTCCCTGAGAGCGTTCCTTGTTCCTCTGGAAATACATTTTCCTTCATGGATTTCATGGGTGGATCATTCGATGGATTTCTTTCACCATCCCAACATCATTTCTGCCTTGAGCTCTGGTTTCTGCTGGGAAACAGCAGGAGAGGGTGGGAGCAGACCAGCAGCAGGCTCCTTTTGAGCCTGGATCCAACCTCAGGAAGGCATGAATGTGCAGGAAGATAGGAATCCTCCCAAGCTGGGCTTCACCAGCCTTCCTGAAGTTTGCTGCTTTCAAAGGAGCCTGTTTGAAAGTCAGTAGAGGGTTCTAGCCCTTTGCAGGAGGAGTTGGTGAGTCCTGAGGTTCCCTGTCACACTCCTTGCCCTGGAAAGGATCAGGAGTGACCTGCAGAGGAGGGTCCAGAAGGATCCGGGATGGCTGAGCTTGGAAGGGATGTGTTACACCCTCAGGGTGATTGGAAAAGCCTTTTGTTTCTGCTTTCTAATTTACTTTCCTCTGAGCTGGAGCAAGGCCTGAGCTCCCAGAGGCTTGGAATTGCTGTGCCCTGCTGAAAGCTGTGTGGTTCTGTCTGTGCTAGGGAGAAAATGGGGGAGCCAGAAGGAGTGAGCACCCTTTTTGTGCCCTGCTCGTGATGCCTTAGGTTTTAACTTTTATATTTTTCAAATTCTGCATTCCCAGTGTGTAACTCTGCAGTGTCCTGCAGCCTGGGAGCTGCTGCTCTCTCATGCTGAGACAGACAGAACAAAGCCTCTCCAGGCTGCTCTCCAAGGACACCCAGCCCGGCCTAGGCCCAAAATGTGTAACCCAGCATCTTGAGAAGGGGGGCAAGCTGAGGGGAAATTCCATCATTAGCTAAAGCTTAATTGGTGAAATTGGGTTGAGATGCAAATGGACCAAAGCTATAAAAGTGTGAAGAACTCGTGACTCGGGGTCCATCTTGGGTGCAGCCTTTGGCCTGCCCAGGGTGTGCCTCTGAAGGCCTTTCAAATAAATATCCACCTTTATTCCCTTCCTCCTGTCCAGTCTCTGTTTCTAGGTTGGCCTCTGTAGGCATCACTCAGTCCCAGGGAGTGCTGGGATGTGGGATGTTGGCTGGGGATGAATCGGCAGGGAGGGACAGAGATTCTCTGCTTGCAGAGTTCCTGTGGGAGGCACGAACAAGGCCGTAGGGAAATGTGAGGTAGGCTCGGGAATTCCACTTTTTTTCAAAGCATTTCTGTAAATCAAAAACTACCCAGCTGTTCTCTGGGTGCCTACAAGCACTTCCCTGTTCACAGATGATCCTCTCTCCAAGGAAGAATTGGGAATAAGAGCCAGGCCAGACTGGACGGGGCTTGGAGCAGACAGGGGTAGTGGAAGGTGTCTCTGCCCGTGGCACGGGCTGGAGTGGGATGAGTTTTAAAATCCTTTCCAACCCGAACCATTCCATGATTCACTCATTTTAAGTGTTCAACTCTTCTGAAAACCCTTCCCAACCACTCCTTAATCCATATTTCTGTGGAGATCCTAGTGTTTTCATTCCGTGGCCCAAACCTGGAGTATTTTAGAAGGAGACAAACAGGATGTGTCCTTCTCTTCCCTCACCGACAGCACACGTCTCAAACTGCAGCAGATACAGAGCTCTTTTCCTGACACTGTCAAATGTAAGAACGTTTTTTGATCCACTTTAGAGAAAATCAGAATGTTTAATCTAGAAAAGCTTGAAATGCATCATCAGCCCATCCACCCCCCTCTGCTTTTTCTTACAGGACCAGCTGCTGATGCAGTGGAAGTCCACGTGGGTTTGAGTGTTCTAAAGCTGCATGTTTGGTGAGAATAATATTTCTTCCCAAATATTAACCCTTTTTCTTTGCTTGCATCTGTTGGTGACAAGCTCACCCTGGCACACATTACTATTGATTCTTCATTGAGATGCTCTCAATTCTTCAGTGAGAAACTTTATTAGAGCGATTTACTCGCTGTGAAACAAATCTAACAACTTTTAGAGAGATCTTGTGATGACATCAAGCAGCCACCAAACTGTGGTGCTGCACCCTGGTTCAAAAGTGACTTGCTCAGCAGTTTCATGTGTTATCACCTCCTCCACCTCTTCCCTGGTTTTGCCAGAAATGGCAAAAAAACTCCCAAGGTTCCCTCGATTTTGTCTTTTTTTTTATGCAAGAGAAGAAAGTCTGACGAAGTTCATGGAGTCCTCAACCTTCCATTTTGCAAGCTGAGGTCTGTTTGCATCTTGTAAACAAGATTTAATATTCTTTAAAAAATCTCCGTAGAGCTGAATTCATATTTCATTAAAGTATCAAGTCTTATTTTAAGTCCAAAACCTTGGACATCCTGAGTTTGAGACTCCCACAGAGCTGCTGTAATTTGGGACAGGATATTCTCCTCCTGAGTTCAACACTCAGTATTTCACTGGGGTTTTTTAAACTTGTTCCTGTGTTGGAAAACAGCAAAGACAAGTATTTGCTCTCCATTTCATCGCTCCCTCGGGACTCTGATTAACCTGCTGCTCATTCCTTTCCTGAGGTAAATTCATGGCTTTGTTCTTTCTCTGTGTAGGAGGAGGGAAAAAAAATCTTTGCCATCGGTGCTGTGTGAATCTGTGCCGAGCTGGTGTGAGCTGTTCCTGGGCACAGGTGGGCATGGGTGGGCACCAGGCAGGTCCTGGCAGGGCTGAGGGGCTGCTTTGCTTTGGAGCCTTGTACAGCTCAGTAATACCTGCTGCTCATCACAGCCACCCAGTTCCTGAGGGCCACACAGCCAAGAAATGAAACATTGAAGTAAAACTTGTAATATTTAATTATATTAAAAATATTTAATATTTTTAATTATTTCTGGACCGCAGAAATAACACTTCTGTGCCATCAAATGACTGATTTTAAAGCTGTCTCTTAGAGGACTCCCCCCTGGGCAGCCCCAACCAAACTAAAGCATTGACAGCCCTCTGAGCAGTGCAGGAAACCCACGGTGTGTCCCAGATCTTTATAAACCAGGACTGAGGCACTGCCACGATGCAGCAGGGCTGGGACCCCCGACCATTTGCTTGTTTCAAACCTCAGCCCACTCCCCAAATCTGTGCCCTTTCTCAAGGGCTCCTGTTGATCTCTTGCATCCCCCCCACACAGCAAAGTGCTGGGGGATAGTGCCACCACAGCTGTCTGGGCTTTCTGCTTTGTTGAATTCACATCCATTATTATAACATGCAAATTCCTTGGCTAGGAGAAGAAGGAAATGCACATTTCTTTTCTTTTTCATAATCATCTTTGCTAGTCATAGGGCAGTTGGAATAATGTGTTCTCTTTCAAATGAAAACAAAGGCATAAAAATAGAGCTTCAGAACCCAGAACAGTGGCAAGATCTTTAAATAAATCCCCTCAGAATACTTGATTTTCAAATTGGTTGCTTCAAATAGATTCACTATCTCACCTTCTCTCCAGAAGATGCTTTTATCAGATCCAAAACTGAGGGGTGTTTAGTGAGAAGAGCTTAAGTGAGGCTTTTCTGACAATTGCCTGTTAGACCTTAGCCAAAATCAGATGTCTGTTTGTGCCTAGGTACACTCAGTTTTCTTTGCAGTTTTCCTCGGTGCAGTTGTTCATTCTTTGCAGTTGTCTCCATCCCTAGCCCCTGCTGTTAAATTGCTGCTGCATTTCCCTGCAGAGAAGGCTGTGCTTTATTGATAGATGAAGTGATTCCAAATAATCCATTGTCCAAGGCAGTAACTATTTTTCTTTAGGGAAAGCCCCTTTAGCTGGAATGTGCAGCTTAACAAACAAATACAACAATGCCAAACTCACTCGTGGATGAAAGACTGGGGAAACCTCAGGATTTAATTGGTGGAATGAAATTAATGCGTTGTCTGGGCAGTGTCCACCACCTCATCCTCTCACTCTGAGGGAGAGGGTCACTGGAGCAGGCAGAGTGTCTGCTGACCCTCAGGACTTGTGACTGGCTTGCAGCAAAGCAATTGCCTGTTAGACCTTAGCCAAAATCAGATGTCTGTTTGTGCCTAGGTACACTCAGTTTTCTTTGCAGTCTAACAGGATGCATCCCACAAGGAGGCAAATCCATCAGAGAGCCCACAGCCTGGAAATCCGCTGCCTGAGCTGCCCAAAGCTGCCTCCTTGGGGCACTATGAAGCACCCTGGTGACACCAAGGAATCTCAATCCCTGAAAAAGAGCCTCCTCCCCTTTTCCCTGAGGCAGGGTGGATTACCACGGAGCTGGCAGTGCTGGCTCTTCCCTGTAATTCCTGTGTGCTCAAGGAAAATCCTGGATGTGAGCAATGGAGCAGGTCAGGGAACTGAGAGCACCGCCAGGCTGGCAGCAAGGATTTCACACCCGAGCAGATTGTTGTTGCCATTCCAGCACCTCCAGCATCAGGCTGGCTGGAGCACGAGTGCTGGGGCTTGGCAAACCCAGCTTTTGGGTTCTGGCTTTTCCACAAACTCACTCTGTGAATTTTGGCAACTTGCTTAATTTCCCTGAGTGTGATCCAAAACCTGGGGAAGTCAAGGAGAGTCTTTCCTGGAGCTTAAATATGCTGTAAACAGCCTCCTTAGGTCTCTGTTTCTGTCTATAACGTGGGGAATGCACTGCCTCTCCTGTATTGGCTGCAAACTCTGCATGAGAAGGTTTGTTCCTGGCTGTGAGCACAGCAGAGCCCTGATTTGGGTTGGCATTCTGGAGGTTCAAGGCAAACAGAACCTGCAAGCACCCCGCAGATACAGGAACCCAGCTGGGTGGTGAGCACCATCCTCCCAAATCCTGTGCTGCTCATGTGTGGGGATACAGAACAGAAGGGCTTGCACGGCTCAGATTTACCCACTGCAAAAATAAAACCACACAAAGAGGGTCAGGGTCAGCCTGGATGTGAGGGTCAGCCTGGTAATGAAAGAACAGGGATATTATTGTAGAATCACAGAATTCCACAATGGTTTGGGTGGGAAGGGACCTTCAAACTCCCCTCATTCCACCCCTCCCATGGCAGGGACACCTTCCACTATCCCAGGTTGCTCCAAGCCCCATCCAACCTGACCTTGGACACTTCCAGGGATCCAGGGGCAGCCACAGCTTCTCTGGGCACCTTGTGCCAGGGCCTCCCCACCCTCACAGGGAGGAATTTTTTTCTAATATCCCATCTAAACCTACTCTCTCAGTTAGAAGCCATTCCCTTGTCCTGTCACTCCAGACCCTTGTCCAAAGTCCCTCTCCAGCTCTCTTGGAGCCCCTTTAGGCAAAAGGTTTTTCTGAGGATGATGGTCCTGTAACACTCCAAGAACAGGGGCAGAGTAGATGGACTTAGGACAGAAGTTCATTTCCACTTTACTTAAAAGCAGAAACCCTTCAGTTTTAATCCAAAACTACTCATTAAACCAGACTAGTCAGATTTTAGTTCCTCCTTGTCCTATCACTACCTGCCCACACAAAAAGTTGCTCTCCCTCTTTCCTAAATCCCCTTCAGGAATTGGAAGGCCTCAGTGGAATCCCCCAGAGCCTTCTCCTCTCCAGGCACATCAGTATCTTCCTTGAGCAGGAGGAAGGATTCCTGCAGGCATTTCCTGGTCTGCAAAAGGCTTTTGCCTCATTGGGCAGAGCCCTGCACAGCACCTTTCATGTCAGAGCTGGTTCCTTCTCTGCTCCATGGTAGTTTTGTGAAGGCAAAGCTGGGGTTGTTTGCAGCTCTGCCTGCAGGATCTGGGCAGGAACTCCTGTTTCTCCCCACTTTCCTTTCTGTCTTCTGTAGGAATCCCCAATCCAGGCTCTTCCCTGAGCTCCTGCACAGCCTGAGGAGTGCAGCTGCACCCAGAGATGGGCTGTGCATTCCTGCATGGAAATGTCAGCCAAGTGACCCTCATTCCCAGCGAGCCACAGGGCTGGGACATCAGCTCCGAGCCAAGTGGGTCACAATCCAAGTCCCCTTCTCACACAAGCCGTGGTCATGGCCTAAGCAAACCATGGAATTCTGCTCACACTGATGCCTTACGTTTTAACTTTTATATTTTTCCAATCCTGCATTCCCAGTGTGTAACTCTGCAGTGTCCTGCAGCCTGTGAGCTGCTGCTCTCTCATGCTGAGACAGACAGAACAAAGCCTCTCCAGGCTGCTCTCCAAGGACACCCAGCCCGGCCTAGGCCCAAAATGTGTAACCCAGCATCTTGGGAAGGGGGGCAAGCTGAGGGGAAATTACATCATTAGCTAAAGTTTAATTGGTGAAATTGGGGTAATATGCAAATGGACCAAAGCTATAAAAGTGTGAAGAACTCGTGACTCGGGGTCCATCTTGGGTGCAGCCTTTGGCCTGCCCAGGGTGTGCCTCTGAAGGCCTTTCAAATAAATATCCACCTTTATTCCCTCACTCCTGTCTGGTCTCTGTTTCTAGGTTGGCCTCTTTAGGCATCACCAGGGGCACAGGGCACTGTGGAGCTGAGCTGGGGCCAGTGCCCCTGGCTGGGGGTGGAGTTCCATTGGGTCAGGTATGGATTTGGGAACAGTGGTGACTCCGGGATGGATCTGAGGTGGTTTGGATAATAAAATTGGGGCTCTTCAGTAGCCAAGGAGAGGATGATGTCGGACTGGAGCAAGGGGTAGCTCAGGGCTCTGGAGTTTTGAATCTCTGAGAGGGTTAGGGAGGGCTGGGATGTAGAGACCTGAGGAGTTACAGGGTGTGGGCAGAAATTAGGAAGGCCAGGTTGGATGGGCACTGGAGCAGATCTAGTGGGTGCCATCCCTGTCCCTGAACTAGTTGGGGTCCCTCCTGACCCAAACCATTGTGTGACCTCTCAGAGGAAGGACACCCTGGGGACACTCTCTCAGGACTCAGCATGAGGGCAGGGACAGCTTTCCCTGTGCTGTGTGCCCCTATTGTCCTGCTGGAAGCTCAGCAGCTCTGGGAATTCTGGCACAGGGCTCCAGGTGTTGTACCTGAGCAGGGACAATGGTGAGAGAGACTCCGGGAGGATCTGAAGCCGTGTGGTTTCACACCTTCAACTACAAAAGCCTTCAGATCACCACTGGCCTGGGCAAGAACAGGCAGGTTTGTCCCAGCCCTCCCTGCACTGCTGCAGCAATTTATGGCTCCCGTGAGCTTTGCTCATTTAAAAAGTGCCCATGGAAGCATTTCTCATGGAAAGTCTTTCCAGCATATTTTAATGGAGAAGGAGTGAGAGTATTTATTTGAAGTGGTGCACTAGAAAGCTGCTCCAAGCCTGGCAGGCAGTTGTTGCCCACCACTGTGATGTAAAGAAAGTCTCATTGTGAGCCCTTCATGACAGATTGAAAGACAAGTCTGTGCCCAAGAACTCCCACAGCACAGCCTGATTTTGGACTCTCCAGTGAAACTTCTAGTTCCGATGGCTTTTGCAACTCTGTTCCTGAGGTCAAATCTAAGGTTGGACAACTGAAAAATGTAGATTTAGGATCTATGTTGCTCCCTGGCACTTTTTATTCTTTCAGTGCTACCCTAAGTTTCATTAACCTGGAGTTAAACTAAGGTTATGCTGTTGGATGAGCATAATAAAACGCACTGCCTGGGCTGAGGAACATATTTCTTTCATGGTGCTTTAAGAGGCCTATAAAGCTGTGATTAAATGCTGTCTAAGCTTAGCTCTTCTGCAGCATCTTGCTGAGAGCAGAACCAAAACCTTGTTGGGACCTTGTCTTTAACACACCACTGTCACAACGAGGTGCAGAGCCACCAGACCCAGCAACTCTGATTATTTTAAGCCAGCGACAGCTGAGGTGCCGGTGGCCCCCTGCAAATGCCTGTAACACGATGCTCACGTAAGGAACAGCCCGATTCATCCCTCGGCCCCAGGAATGTGGTGGTGTGTGCTGAGGGAGGAGCTGGCACGGCGGGGAGGGCTCAGAAATCCCACCCCAGCACTGAGCTGGGGCTTTGGAAGGCACGAGATGTGCAGAGTTTGTTCAAGTGAAACAGCTGCACACAGGGGAAGAAAAAAAACAAGGACAAAGGAAAAAAAAGAAAAGAAAATGAGGCAGTCAGAGGGGCAGAAACAGCTGGAGCTGTGCCAGTGCAGGGTCAGGCTGGAGATCAGGAAAAGGTTCTTCCCCCAGGGAATGGGCACGGCCCCGAGGCTGCCAGAGCTCCAGGAGTGTTTGGGCAGCGCTGCCAGGGATGCCCAGGGTGGGGTTGTTGGGGTGTCTGTGCAGGGCCAGGGGTTGGACTGGATGATCTGTGTGTCCTTTCCAGCTCAGGATATTCTGTGATCTCTTGTCCAACACAGTGGGCACTCCTGGCTGTTCAGTGCAGAGGCTGCATGGGTTTTGTGGCACAGCAGCAAGAGAAATCTGCTTCTTTTAATTGTGGTGCTTTGGTACTGAAGTGTTCCAGCTTCCCCGTGGTTTACTGGGAGGAAAGTGCTGCCCTTGGAGCCAGCCTGTCCCTGCTGTGCTGCACGGCCACCCCAGAGCAGGGTTTGTTACTGCCACCACCCCACGGCCCCCTTTGGAAGGGACACAGCCATGTGAAGGGATACAGGCTCATCTCCCAGTCAGGCTTTTCCCGGGAACTCTAGCACAGTGGTTGAATGGTTCTGAAAAATCCTTGCTGCCTGACTGTGTGAAGTGCCAGGCATGGAAAGGAGCTGAAATTCGGGGTTGGAGAGGTCTGGGGATTAACACCAGGGGCTCAGGCTCGTGCAGCCAGAAAACTTCAGCAAGACTTTCTCCTGGAAGAGATCAGAGTAGTTGTTCCTGAGATGGGGAAAGCAGAGCTCGCTGCTGTGGTGTTATTTTAATAGAGGTTGTGTAACTTTACCTTGTTCTGAACTCCCAAACTTTTCTGGCTGGTAATAGGAACACTGCCATAGCATGAGGCTTGAAGCAAGAAGCCTTGGAAGCTTCCCAGGAAGGCTGGGGAATCAAAGATGTGCAGCTTAATATAGAGACAAAGTTGGAGCAGGCAGCAAAAGAGCAAGGCCTGAGGCTCAGGGCCCGTGTGAAGTCACAGCATTACTCACTTCCATGGCTGCTCTCCCTCCAAAGGGGCAGCTGAGTAAGGATTTCTTTGTTTGGCAAAGAAACTTCTCAAATGGCAAGGAGAAGAGTCCTGAGGCGATTCCCACAGGGATGATTTGCCTGTGTTCAGTCAAGGGCTGTACCTGGTAAGAGTGCTCCCCATGGTGCTGTATATTTGAGGCAGTCCTTGTCCAGTGAGTGAATATTCCACAGGCTGGGAAAGGGGATCTGAAGGTGCAGGGAAGGATAGGGACGGTTTTATGGCCACACACAGAGAGGTGGCAGAGCAAGGCAGAAAACTCGAGGGGACTTCCCATCATGGGGCTGTCCCAAAGCTGGCAGGGTGCTTCTAACTGCAAGGATGGGGAAGGGAAGGACAAAACTGGGGGTTCCTCCTGCCCCATCTGTCCTTGGGCACACAGATCTGCCCACCTTAGTCCCAATCCTGATATCCCAGTGCTGTCCTTGGAGCAAAGCCTCGAATTCTCAGGAATTTCCAGTGCAGACCCGCTCCCCCCAGCCTGCCCAGCCCCACACTCTGAACCTCCTTTCAGCAGCGCCAGCAAAGGGTTTGCAAGCAGCTTCTGATCCCAGAAGTGATTCCTTCCAGTCCCTGAGACAGCTCTGAGTGCTTCAAACTGAGCAATTGGTGTTATCCACACAAGGATCTCGAAATCACAGTGATTGTGCAGGATGTGAGAGGCACCTGCCAGCTGCAGGTCACGGTCCTTTCCTGCCAAAACCTTTTGAACTCCTGCCCTTGTCACCCAACACGTGCTCCTGGGACAGGACACTCTTCTCACTGCATTTGCTGCTCTCTTATGGCTTAACATGGGAGGCTTGAAAGAAACAGCTCTTTTTCAGGCAAACCTCCTCCTGGAATACTTGACTCAGACACTAAATAGACAGAAGAGCCACTCAATGGAAAAGGACTTTGTGTTGTCCCTGTGAATCTTTCATCCAATGCCCTCCACATGCACCAGGAGAGATCTCAGGGCATGATCTTTGTGAGAACGTTGCAGAGATTAAGAGGTATAAATGTCAGTCCATCCACAACTCCTGTCACTTAGCTGAGCTGCTGCTACAGCAGGCAGGGAGGAATGGGAATTTTTCTTTTCAGTCCTCCACAGGGACCTGTCCCTATGGCAAACCAACTGTTCCTCGTGGATGGGGTGGGATCAGCCCCCAAACCTGGCTGGTTTGGTGTGTCCCAATCATGTCTGGGCATCCTCCAGCACAAGGGAGCCCAGCTTGCAATTCAGACTTGGCCACAGGGAGACAAAATGAAAGAATCCTGTCTGGCCTTGCCAAAAGGTGTGGGATAGCTCTTCATGTGTGTGCCCTGAGCTGCTCCTGCAGGATGCTGTGCTTTCGCTGTGGCTGGAGGTGTTTAAGGAAAGACTGGACCTGCCATGGTCTGGTTGACAAGGCCAGGTTGGGTCAGAGGTTGGACTCAACCGATGCCTTATGTTTTAACTTTGATATTTTTC
>VWZT01000096.1:68657-93422 GCA_013397055.1 Pachycephala philippinensis
ACCCCTCATCCCTACAGACCCCTCATCCCCTACACACTCATCCCCACACACTCCTCATCCCTACACACCCCTCATCCCTACAGACCCCTCATCCCCTACACACTCATCCCCACACACTCCTCATCCCTACACACCCCTCATCCCTACAGACCCCTCATCCCCTACACACTCATCCCCACACACTCCTCATCCCTACACCCTCCTCATTCCTTCCAGGACTAAGTGTCTGCACAGAAGAATCAGCCCTTGCCACATTCACCCCTTGGTTTTTAGATTCCACCTTCTCTGAAATAATACAACTCTTATAAAATAATGTAATGCCACCCTTCCATCCCAATTTCGTCAGCCAGCACAGTGCACTGTGGTTGCCTTTAATTTATTTTCCTAGCCATTAAAATGTGTACTTACTTCTGCAAGCTCCTTAAATCCAATACCACTTTAGACATTTCTACCAAGAAAATAATTTGGTTTGTGCTGGGCAGGTGAACTTCTAGGTTACTGAATTCTGCAAAAGGCCACTTCCTCCTTGTTTTTTTTTTAATTTCTCTTTTGCAGTTTTCCTCATGTAGCACATTTTGTGTTCTACAAGTTTATAGTTTCCTAAATGCTCTTTTTGTTTAGGTTTTCCTCCAGAAAAGGATGAGAAGATGTTTCATAAAAAAAACTGGTTTGGGTTGAAAGGGACCTTAAAGCTCATCTCATTTCACCCCTGCCATGGGCAGGGACACCTTCCACTGTCCCAGGCTGCTCCAAGCCCTGTCCAACCCGGCCTTGGGCACTGCCAGGGATCCAGGGGCAGCCACAGCTTCTCTGGGCACCCTGTGCCAGGGCCTTACCTCCCTCACAGGGAGGAATTTCTTCTTAATATTCAGTATAAAACTCTCCTGTTTGACACCCCTGTACCAGCTGATTCAAAGGAGAACAAAAGAACATTCCTGGGATGCAATTTGTGTAACACTTTCCAAGTAAGCTGACCAGGAAAGGGAAGCACTTTAGGACATGAATTATTGTTAGAGCATCTCTAGGCTTGGTTGATTATTTCAGAAGGAAGAAAAGAGGAAATAAAAGGTGTTTCTCTCAGTGTTGCAATTCAGAGGCTGGGAGAAATAGCAGGGATCCTGTGCCTTCCCCTGCCTGGCTCTCCCCTGCTCCAGCCTCGCTGTGTGGGAAGGGGGCTGGCTGCAATCTGTGCCGTGTCTTCACTCCCTTCACAGGCTGTCATCCCTCCTGATGGAACCTCACACTTCCCTCAGGGCCCATCCCCTGGGGCTGCTGGAGCACACCGTGTGACCTCCCTGCTCTGAGTGTGCCCACAAAATACCTGGAAAAGTCCTCCAGGCTCCAGGTGCTGAAGCAGGAGTAGGTAGAGCAGGAGTTGTTTTCTTTTCTGTTCCCTTTCACTTGTTCTATTCACTGGTTTTTCTTTCCTCCAGTGGATAAAGGGAGAAGAGAATGGGTTTTGGTTAGTTAAAGATTGATTTCAGTGGTCAGTCATTCAGCATGACCGAATAAATGGGTCTGAGATCCCAAATGGTACCTTTAGATGGAGAGAGATGTACTTCCCACTTACGGAATATTTTCCACATGTATCCCTACCCAGAAAATACATTTGTATGGAGAACATGCATTGCAGAGCATCTACTTATACATCAGTGTGAGGGTGTCGTTATCACTGCAGGAGGAATTCAGGGATCCTGTGCAGCCTGGAATGTCCTGACCCTGCTGCACCAGGGACCTGAACACATTTTCTGGGATTTCTTTTCCTCTTGTGTTCCCAGTTTGGCCTTGCCCTTCGGATATTAACGGGAAAAATTGTTCTGCTGTTGAAAAAAAATGGTGTTGTCACTCAAATGACCCTGTGAATGAAGAATTAAAATCCCAACCCCATTAAATTTGTCCTGTAAGCTACAGTGGTGGGAGAGGAGGGGGAATGGAGGAGTAGGGGAGGACAGCTCCATTGGTTTGGGGGTTGAAGGCTACTAAAGGATTTGAAAAGCTGTGGATGCGTGCTGAGATCTCTGTCAGCCTCCATCTGGCTCTCCTTTGGGAAAAACCCAGATCTGTATCCCTGTGCCTACTCCTGGTGCATTTCCAGACAGGTCACAACTGCTCCAGTGTGTTCACCTGGGCTTAAAAACCTGTGAAATGCCTGACTGATGAGGCTTCATAAAACCTGCGATCCTTGCAGTGAGTCATGAATCACTCCTCTTCACCCGTCCCTATGAGCCACACGACTTCTTTAGAAACCAGCACAAATTGAGCAATAACAGCTAATAAAAAATGTATTCCTGAAGAAAAATAGTTTCTAAAAATGTGTTCACAGGACACATTTGTTGAATCCAAATGAGAGGTAAATACAAACCCTGCTGTCTGCGTTCTGTCCTCAGATAAAATGAGGAGAAAGGAGTTTTCTTCTTTAGCTCCTTTTATTTCAGTTTTATTCTCCAATGCAGGCAAGCAAGCACAGGGAACCGTGCTCCTGCTCCTTTCATCCTCGTGCACTTCAAGGAAGGGCTCTTAGACATTTTCATTTCAGCAGATCAAATAGCAGACATCTCCCCTTCATCTCTTGCCTTCCTCCTTCCTTCTCCTGTTCCCACGCTCCAAGCCCAGCCCAGCCTGGAGCACGGGTGAGTTGGAAGTGGTTTGGCTGCGTGGGGTGAGGTTGGCTCCGAGCCTTTGCAGGGCTGGAGGGTCAGCCAGCACAGCTGGGTGGCAAAGGCTGAACATGTGGAGAATCTGTGTCTGGAGGTCTTTAACAGCTCCTGAAGGAGAGCTCCTGCTGGCCTGGAGCAGCTCCGGAGTGTCCAGCAGGGCCAGGGCAGTGCCCGGACCCTGAGCTGGCACTGCTGAGGCACCTCCAGTCCTGGGGGCAGCTCTGGGCCCCTCAGGAAAAGAATAAACACATTGAGGGGCTGGAGTGTGTCCAGGGAAGGGACTGGAGCCCCAGGAGGGGCTGAGGGAGCTGGGAAAGGGGCTCAGCCTGGAGCAAAGGAGGCTCAGGGGGGACCTTGTGGCTCTGCACAGCTCCCTGACAGGAGGGGGCAGCCGGGGGGGTCGGGCTCTGCTCCCAGGGAACAGGGACAGGAGGAGAGGGAACAGCCTCAAACTTCACCAGGGAAGGTTTAGATTGGATATTTGGGAATATTTCTTCATGGAAAGAATTGTCTAGCCCTGGAACAGCTGCCCAGGGCAGGGGTGGAGTCCCCATCCCAGGAGGAATTCAGAAGCTGTGTGGATGTGGCACTTGGGGACACGGGTTGGTGGTGGCCTTGGCAGTGCTGGGTTAAGGGCTGGACTCGATGGTTTCGGAATGCTTTTCCCACTGAAATGACTCCAGGATTCCCAAAGGCACTGTAGGAGCCTTGGCCTGCACACACAGTGAGAATCACTGAGCCCTTGGGAACTGGGTGTCCACATCTCCTGAGGCTCAGCACCCTCAGGAGAGCTGCTGCCTGAGCTCAGGGGATGTTCCAGCAGATGGAATCCTGCCCAACACGGCTGAGAGCTGCAGGGTCACAGCACAGAGGGCACCAGGAGCCCAAGAGAGGTGCACAGGTCACCTCAGGGCAGGAGGTGTCTCACCAAGCTTTCATCATCTAAATGGGACTGCTCAGCTCCTTCCAGCAAGTAATTCTCCTGAGACATCAGTGCAGCCATCTCCAGCAGCTGCCGCAGTCCCTGCACAGGGCAGTTTCTGCAGTGGGTCATGGGGAGTCCACCCACACCCTGCCCTGCCTCCTGAAGGCATTTGATTTTCCCTGTGGACAAGGACAAATCCCGTGCCACCCATGGCTGGCACATGCTGCTGTGAGGGCAGGGCGTGCTGCCTGGGCACTGAGCCGTGTGCTGCTCAGCACAGGAGGCAGCTCTAATTACGGGCCTATTGTTGCGAGGAAAAAGAAATTCCTTGCGTAGAATAATAATCTTGAGGAAGGTTTGAGCACAATCTCAGCATTTCCGATGTTTTGACTTTGATATTGTCCTCACAAATGCAGCTTTTCTGCCAGCTAATTTTAAAGTTCTGGCGTTTCTCAAGTCTTGCCTAAGTACAAATTCTAGGTCGCATCCCAAGCCCAAATTTAGCAAAATCACAGGAGCTCAGGGCTAGATTGCATCATTGTAAGGTTTTATAGAAGAATTTATTCATAAAGTGCTGTTATAATGAAAGAATGTATTAACAATAGATTAAGAAGTGTCAAACATGAGCTGTTTCAAAATCCAGACAAGGAGGTGGCAGGGGATGTTGAGACTCCTCCTGTGGCTTTGTGTGCCCTGGGAATGTTTCTCTGATTACCTTAACTATTTAATGCAGGCTCTGATTGTTGAACCTCCCAGCCAAAATCTTGATGCTCAGTGTCCCACTGCCTCCAGCACAGCCAGGGTGGGCAATCTGGGTTTGGGTGGCATCCCAGATCAAAACAAGCCTGGGGTATTTATGGGATGGGTCCCCCATGTGTGGAGGGGAGTTGGGCTGGATGAACTCCCATAGATTTCTGTCTGTGTCTGGGTGGGTAGGAGGCCTTTATTCCAGGGATGGGTCACAGCTGCTGGCTCCTCAGGAGGCCATGGAGTGTTCAGAAAGCTGTTCACGACGTTCCCAGGGATGTTCTCTGGGAATGAAACCACTCCTGCCCCGGGAGGCTGAAGGGCCATAAAGCAGAGAGCTGCAGATAAGGAAATATGACCATCCTTTCTTATCTCCACTCATCCTAAAAGGTGTCCTTGGGGTTGTAAATTTGTTTCAGGGGAAGGGAAGAAGAGTGTGAGGTATCTTTAACCTTATCACAAATCTTTCCCAGGGTGGAAAGATCGGCGTGGCCACTGATAAACCCTCAAGTGTGGCCAGGGTCCCTTTTCCCACTTCCAGAGTCACTCCCTCTGGAAGATGTGGCTGCTGTCCCTGGGGCTGTGTGTGCTGCCTGTCCTGGGTCACAGCCCGTGTCCCTGGAATAAAAGCCAGGCAGATTGATGCAGTGAAACGCCCGATTCCTCAAAAGTTTGTAATTCCACAAAAGATGATTTGTGTGCCCGTGCCATTACAATTGTTACAGTTTTATTGCAGCCAGGCCAAAGAGCCGTCTCGGCAATGAGGTGGAATTATCCTTATTTGTCACTTTTGTGGGAGGAATGAATTGCTCCGTGTGCTGGCCATGAGACCCTCATTCACTGCAGTGGCCGTGGATATATGGGCTGATCCTGTGTCTGCAGAGGAGGAGCTGGGGCTTGGAGACAGAATTACTGAGTTCACCCCTCTCTGCTCCTTCTGAAAGGGAGGTTTGGCTTTGAATGGGGCCTTTCTTATTATATTATCCTAATTTTTTTGTGTGCACCATTCTCCATGAAAATGAGGATTTCCTCTCTCATCCCGTCGTGTTGTCATGGAAATTGCGTTCTCCCCCTCTCTCTCTCTCTCTTCCTCTTTTTTTTTTTTTTTTTTTTTTTTTGGGAATCCTGTGGCAAAAAAAGTGCTTTGCCTCGCTGGCAGCTCCCAGCCCAAACAGTTCTGTGGAGCTGCTGAAAGCTGGGACAGGTCCTACCTCTGCTTCTTCCACTGCTTTTAGCATCTCCCACTTTCCTGGGGATCAGGAACTCATCCCAGCCTTTCTGCAGGGAAATCTCAATCCCCTGCAGAGCCCTGGTTCAGCTGCTTCCTACCCTGCACTCCCAGCCACGCTCCAGAGCCACCTTGGATCAGGGGGATGCCTTTTCCTTGGTCTGGGGTTTGCCCTTGCTGCACCCCTAAACCAGCTGGGCACCAAAATTCCCCAGTGGCAGTGAGAGATTATCCAAAGCTTTGATTACCTGGGATGTCTTTGGTGCAAGCAGCTTTTCCATGGCAGGTGCCAGTGATGCCTAAAGAGGCCAACCTAGAAACAGAGACTGGACAGGAGTGAGGGAATAAAGGTGGATATTTATTTGAAAGGCCTTCAGAGGCACACCCTGGGCAGGCCAAAGGCTGCACCCAAGATGGACCCCGAGTCACGAGTTCTTCACACTTTTATAGCTTTGGTCCATTTGCATCTCAACCCAATTTCACCAATTAAACTTTAGCTGATGATGGAATTTCCCCTCAGCTTGCCCCCCTTCTCAAGGTGCTGGGTTACACATTTTGGGCCTAGGCCGGGCTGGGTGTCCTTGGAGAGCAGCCTGGAGAGGCTTTGTTCTGTCTGTCTCAGCATGAGAGAGCAGCAGCTCCCAGGCTGCAGGACACTGCAGAGTTACACACTGGGAATGCAGGATTTGAAAAATAGAAAAGCTAAAACGTAAGGCATCACCAGCAGCCTCAGAATCCCTAGTCAAGGATCAAAGTGTCTGTCAGCCACCCTGGAGTGCAGCTGTGGAGCGTGGCTTTGGCCACAGGAGCCCCTGAGCATCCGGGGGAGGCCTCTCGGAAAATGCCAAATAAGTTCCCATCTTCCCCAATTCTTCCATTTGCAGGTGAATGGGGGAAAAAGGCCCAGTTCCAGGGTCTGTCCTTACCACTGGATATCGAGAGTGCCCTGAGTTTCCTTTGGGTTGCAGGAGGAATTCTAACTTGGGGAAGAAGGAAATGGAAGTATTTCTTGTCACGCTGTATTTCAGAAGTGAGGAAACAAAGAGGTGAAATGTGGACTAAAGGGGAAGGGAGGTCAGTGACAAAGCTGGGCACTGGATGACCCTGGGAAGATTTTCCTTTAGGATTTAATTACTCTTAATGAGGACTGAGTTTCCACACACCTACCCTGAAACTTGGCAAAGTGTCCCTAATTTTCCTGTGTTCGTGGGATGCATTTTCTCCTTTTCACATGAGCCAAATGAGGCTTTTTGGGAACGGGGGGAGAGTCGAGGGAAGCAGAGCAAAAGGATCCCAAAGCTCAGCACCTAAATTAGAGGAAGGCAGTCAGTGGTGTCCCCTCCCCGAGGGTGGCTGCTGAGCCAGGCTGGGCTTCAGTGCTCTGCTGTGACCTCCCCTCCCAGTTTGGGAGAACTAAACCCCACAGGACAGCGAGGTGCCCTGGCTGGGCCATGAGTTTGGAGCTGCTCCTCACTCCCGAGCTGCTCCCACCCACATGCAGCTCCTGCAACCACCCTCACTCCCTGTGCCAGTTCTGGCAGCCTCGCTAATAGCTCCTGATTTTAGCTCTGGGAAGGAGATGTGTGATGTGGAGAATTAAACATACCCCCAGCTCACACCATCCCTTTCAGAGGGTTTTTCCCTGCATGCACTAATCTTATTCCAAGTCCTTTGTCTTCCCCTGCTTTTTGGGCTCTGATCTTCACTTCCCGATGCTGGGAACTGGGGTGGTTCTCATCAAGGGTCTTCATGAGGAGCCTCCACACCCAGAGACTGCTGCTGGGATGATGGGGAGCTTGGGGCTTGGTTTAATTTTGGTGCTGACTCTTCTTTTTGTGTAGAAACCCTCCTTGGAATGAGTCAGGAGGCAGCAAATGAGGAAACACTCTCTGAGGTTCATAGGATACGTCACAGATCCCAGAATGATTTGGATAGGGAAGAACCTTAAAGCTCATCCCATCCCACCCCTGCCATGGGCAGGGACACCTCCCACTGTCCCAGGGTGCTCAGAGCTCCATCCAGCCTGGCCTTGGGCACTGCCAGGGATCCAGGGGCAGCCACAGCTTCTCCAGGCATCCTGCTTTTTCAGTTGTAGAATCCTGGAATGGTTTGGGTTGGATCTTAAAAACCATCCAGCTCCACACCCCTGCCATGGGCAGGGACACCTTCCACTATCCCATGGTGCTCAGCGCTCCATCCAGCCTGGCCTTGAACACTTCCAGGGATGAGGCAGCCACAAGTTTCCATTTTTTCAGCAATAAAAGCCCTGACAGGACGAGTTGTTGTGTTTTTCTTTGAAGCACTTTGGGCTCCATGTCTCAGTGGGAGAAAATGGGTTCAGATTCCTGTGCTCCCAGAGCCAGGACACTGAAAAGAACCCCGGGGGTTGGAGCACAGGTGGGATGGGGAGCAGCTGAGGGAGCTGGGAAAGGGGCCCAGCCGGAGCAAAGGAGGCTCAGGGGGGACCTTGTGGCTCTGCACAACTCCCTGACAGGAGGGGGCAGCCGGGGGGGTCGGGCTCTGCTCCCAGGGAACAGGGACAGGATGGGAGGAAACCTCCTCAAACTTCACCAGGGAAGGTTTAGATTGGATATCTGGGAATTTTTTTTTCCCCAAAAGCCTGGTCAGGCACTGGCACAGCTGCCCAGGACAGTGGTAAGGTCACTGCTCTTGGAAGCGTTCCAAAAACACGTGTCTGTGGCACCTGGGGACAAGGTTTAGTGGTGGTCCTGGCAGTGCTGGGTTAGGGGTTGGACTCTTAGAGGGCTTTTCCCACCTCAGGGACTCTGTGATTCTCTGATGGTGCAGGACATTGTCAGCATTTTGACCATATTTTGTTGCTCTCAGCTCATCAGCACAGGGACCTGCTGTAAAAAACTGCAAGCAGCTCTTCTCGAGGGAAAGAAAATTTCAGCCAAGTCCATTTTTCTTAATTGAATGTTGTAATTCCTCTTCAGGAAGCTTTAGTTCCCCAAAACCTGCACCAAATACCAGTGAAGGCTTTCCAGGGAAATATCTATAGATAGAAACTGAAGGAGATGTGCAGAGGGCCCCATCCTAAACCAGTTACACGTGAAGATGCTCTTTAATTCAGTGCAGGTAATTAGTGTAATTGAGCAGGAAAGTGCCCTAACTGCTCTGCACAAATCCCCACGTGGGTGTGTAACTTGTTCTTGCAGTTATTAGGTGAGTTCACATCACTTCCTTCATTTTTCCAGGCAAGAAGGACCCTGGAGATTATAGAAAGGGGCACAGATTTAAAGGGACAATCAAGAAATACACGAGTCGTAGATTAAAGATAAAACTCTCTTTAGGAAATGCTTTTCAGCAGCTTTGCTGATGGATAAACTGAAATAAAGCAATTAAATCAAAGGGACTGGAAATAAGCAAAGATGATCCCGAAGGTTGAACTTCTGTAATAAACACTTGCCACTTAGATGTGCCTTTTGTTTGCAGCAGTCAGATCTGCACGGTGTGTTAGCACATGAGTGCATGGAAATTTGTATTTCCAAGCATTTTATTCCTCTTGTAGTCATTTAAATAATGCCAAATTGAGCATGAAGCTGACTGGATTCAATTGCTGTCATCAGAAAAGAAGAGTGAGTGGGCTGGGGAAGGTTGTCCTCCCTCCCCAGCGAGGAAAACTGCTCAAAGTGAGGGCAAGGAGATGCTGTTTGTGTGCTGCTAAAATCTCCTTCGGTCAATGCCCACCGAGGGCTGAGTGCACATTGTTTAACTTGGGTAAGGGAGGTGGAAGGTGTGAGTTGGGAATCAGGGGCAGCTGGGCTGGAGCCTCCAGGCCAGGATGGACAGGGCTTGGAGCACCCTGGGATGGTGGAAGGTGTCCCTGCCCCTGGGGTGGGTGAGACTGGGTGAGATTTGAGATCCCTGCCCACCCAAACCCTTCTGGGATCCTTTTGCAGGTGGGTGTAAGTAAATTCCTGTTTCTCCTCCACACCCATCCCCTGTCTCCAAACCCCACTGGTCCCACTGGTGTCGTGCCCAGTCAGCAGCAGAGTGACAGGGGGACGAGGCTGTGCCCTGCAGGAAACACAGAGAGAGCAGAGGAGAGGGAGAAAGAGGAGGTGACCCCCAGCTTGGCTTGGTTGGTCCCGGTGCCAAGGTCAGGGGTTTGTCCCATCCCTGAGGGGCTGGGCTGGATGATCCCTAATCATGGATTGTTCTGTCATTCTGTGTTTGTTTTCCCCTTGGAATCCCCTGAGTGGTGGAACCCAAAGAGCAGAGAATATTCCTCTGCATGTTTTGAGGGGTTCTACCCCCCTGGACAATGCTGTCTTTGACCTTCGGCCATGGGAAAAACTGCCTAGCCTTCGGGAAACAGGAGAGTCAAAAAATATAATTAATTAAGTGATTATACAAGAATGTAGATTTAGAGGTTTTAGATTTGTTATAGATAAAGTTAGAAGAAACTCCAAAATGGAGGATGGTTGTTGTTTTTTAGGCTTTCTCCCTTCTTCCTTCTCCATATTCTGCGGCAAAAGTGATTTAAGACAATTGGATAAAATGTGCCGCAGTTTCTGTCGTGTGACAAACTAATTTGCTAGACATTGGTCATGAAGTGAAAATATCTGTCGTGTTGGGTTTTTATTGGGCAACTTGTCTTTAAAAAGAGTCTGTGTTCCTGATAATTTGGCTTCTTCTTGTACTCTCTGTTCAGAACCACATCAGTGCACTCTTTCTCAAGGTAGACTTTCAAATAAACTATCTTTGCATGGAAGAAGTCCCGTCTGGTCTCCTGAAATAAGCAAGGACACTTAAAATCCTCCCCCAGCTGGGGAGAAAGAAACCTAATAATTGGTGCCATCGTGTGAGCTCAAGAAGCTCTCAGGCAGCAGACAACAGAAACCAAACCCGACACCTGAGCACCAGAGCTGTCGGAAGCCCCACAGGGCTCCCCTCAGGCTCCTCCAGAGCCCATCCGAGTGGTCACAGCCATGGAAGTTTCATAGGATCAGGAAAAACACTGGGAGAGCTGGAGCAGGAACACCACAGGGATTAGCATTTCTCATTTATCACCGCACAAAGAGTCCTGTGGAGCTGGCTGAGTCCTGCTCCCCCTTCCCAAGGAGCCCGGGCAGTAAATGAAACCCGGGTGGGTTTAGTGTGGGCACGTGGCTGGAAGGGCAGCCGAGGCTGGCTGGGAAAGGGGATGTTTCTATTCCCACGGGGTTCCCGGGGAATGAGGTCACTTTTGTGAGCAGGTAACCATAAAAATGCCAAGGCACTGAAAATGCCTCGTGTGGAGAACACTGGGGCAGTGCAGAGTCCAGGGAAGGTGTTATTTAAACCTAAAAGTGAAATTCCAGTGGCTGGATGGGATGACTCGGCCTTTGGGAATGATCTTCCAGCACAGGATTTGTCAGAACAAGGGTTTTCAAAGCCAGTATTTATTTGCACATCATGTGACAGCAAAAAAGGGCTGAATTCTGAACAAACTTCAGAAAGATCACTTTTCTTGACAAGTTTTCTCCTATGGACCTGTGCAGAAGCAGGGTGGGGGTTCCTCACTTTTATTTCCCCCTGGGAATCTTGAATATTAATTTATCCTTTGCAATCAAAATTTTATCTTGGATTTTTTATTTGTTTGTTTGTTTTTCTGCCACTCAAAAAATAACCACTTCTTGATCTAAACACTTGGTTACCTGTGCATTTTCCAGCAGAAATTTATTAAGTGAAGGCATACAGAGAGCAGCCAGCTCTGGGAATCCGAAACAATCTTGGCTTGAGTGAGACTCGCTCTTTGATATTAAATGTGAAATAGCAGTATAGTTAATAGCTCTTTGCATTAAAAAAAAAAAAAAAAAAAAAAAAAAAAAAAATGCTTTTTCACCCTGGGAAAGGAGCACGNAATGTCTGTTCAGCCTTGGAAATGAGCACGTTGAAGAGTGTGTGCTGCTCCCAGCAGTGAGCAATGATGTTTTCCTTTGCCTTGTCTTGCTGCTGCTGCCTGGATATTCCAGCAGCGTTTAAAATATAGCATTAAAAATAGCCCAGAAACGCTGGGAAAACAAATATTAGAGCAGCCTGCGACTGCTCAGGGCCAGAATTTAATGGTATTGTGACAGAAATGGACATTTCCCCACCCTGACTCATGCAGGGGTGAAGGCAGGTACAGGTGTAGTTCCATTTTTCCATCCACTATGAGCATTTTTGGGGGAAAGGACAGGATGGAGTGGGGGATTGTGGATTCCTGGAACCTGTTGTCACTTCACCCCACTATTTCTTGCTCAGCTGGAGTTTATCTGCACAGCAGACATTGATTTCACTGCATGACCTTGTCTGGAGGTTTAATTAATGTTGTGTTCACTCTGCTTTATTTATTCCTGTCACTGGCTTTGAGTTGTTGGTGCTCCTGACTCCCTGCATTTGTGCTTAAGAGAGTGTAGGAATATGGTTAAATCCCCAATATTGCAGCCATTGTACTCCTCAGCAATGTGTGGCATCCAGAATAGTCTCTGAGAAACTGGTTTTAGCAGGAAAACCTGAGTTTTGTAAAGAGCTCATTTCAGAAACTCTATTTTCAAGTCTCCTTCTATCTATGGATTTCCATAGAAGAAGAAATACATTTGTTTCTGAATGAACTTTCTGCTTGTGCTGCTTCATTCATTTATCATTCCTTATTAATCATTGCTTTTTCCCTTTTCCATTTTGCCCACATATTTCAGATCTGTGTCATTCAACACCAGAAAGGAGATGCGTGGTGAATCAGATGTATTGGGGTACATTTCCATCTTTCCCACCAAGACATAAAACCCAGAATTCACAGAATCCCAGACTGGTTTGGGTTGGAGGGGATCTTAAAGCTCACCCAGTCCCCCCCTGCCATGGGCAGGGACACCTTCCACTGTCCCACTGCTCCAAGCCCCATCCAACCTGGCCTTGGGCACTGCCAGGGATCCAGGGGCAGCCACAGCTTCTCTGGGCTGTGAGAAGGCTGAGGATAAATTGGAGTGGTGGAAACTGCTTGAAGGAGCCAGAAAAAACCTGTGAGAACAAGCAGGAGAACGTGGAGTTTCCCCAAGGACAGGCTGGGATTCTCCGTGTGGGCTCTTGCCTTGGCACCGTCAGGGCCTGGAGCAGCACATGGGGGACATGTGGGGTGGAGCATCATCCAAATTCCCTCCCTGTGGTGCCTAAAGAGGCCAACTTAGAAACAGAGACTGGACAGGAGTGAGGGAATAAAGGTGGATATTTATTTGAAAGGCCTTCAGAGGCACACCCTGGGCAGGCCAAAGGCTGCACCCAAGATGGACCCCGAGTCACGAGTTCTTCACACTTTTATAGCTTTGCTCCATTTGCATCTCAACCCAATTGCACCAATTAAACTTTAGCTGATGATGGAATTTCCCCTCAGCTTGCCCCCCTTCTCAAGGTGCTGGGTTACACATTTTGGGCCTAGGCCGGGCTGGGTGTCCTTGGAGAGCAGCCTGGAGAGGCTTTGTTCTGTCTGTCTCAGCATGAGAGAGCAGCAGCTCCCAGGCTGCAGGACACTGCAGAGTTACACACCGGGAATGCAGCATTTGAAACATATAAAAGTCAAAGCCTAAGGCATCACCTGGACCCCATCAGATTTTCCAGCCTCTCCTGGCTGCTTTTCCCCTGTCCCCAGGCTGCCTGGACCCTGGATGTGTTCCCCAAGGGATGGGGAGAGCAGGGCAGCCTCCTGGGAACAGGGGCTCTGTCACTCGTCTGTCAGCACAGAGAACACAGAAAGCTCCCTGCTTTTTGTTTCCCCTTCACCAGTTGGATTCCATAAGCAAATGACACTTCCACAAAGCCTTACTGAAGGAAAATATCAAACATCCCAGAACAGGTTTTGGCTTGGTGTCAAGGGAACGTTGTGAGCTGCTGTCTAGCAGAGGTGTCTCTGTGCTTAAAAGCCTCACACAATGTGAAGAATGACCTTCCCTGCCTGATTGTTGACCCTGGGACTCTCTTCCCTCTGTCCCAACGACCCTCTTGCTGCTGGCCCACTGTGGGACCTGCTCAGATCCCCCCAGCAGCCTGTAAGAGCATCCCACAGGAAGAAAAAACTGAAATTAAAAAGACAACACACAACATGCAGGGCCAGGCAGCTTCATGGGAGGATGAAACTTATGCAAACAGAGATCTACAAAAAAACAGAATTAATAAAATATACACTGCCCATGCATTATGAAACACATCTGGCTGCAGAGTGACATGCCAGCTTTAATTTTAACTTTGGCTTGGGAGCAGTGGTGGGGGTGAAATGACTGCATGCATTGGTGAGCAGCCACTGCAAATGTTTGTGCTCACCTCCTTTTCCCTCTCTCTCATGTTTTTCACGTGTCTGACTCCCACAGAGGGTTTGGGGAAGGGGCTGGGAGTGCACAGATGATTTTTTTAATGCCTTGGAGATTTGGGTTGAGCAATCCATAATCCAGGAGGAGGCACAAAGGAATAAAGGGAGCAGGTGAAGCTGGCAGTCCGAATCCTCGGGGCAGGTTTGATGGGAAGGGTTGGGGGAGGATTTTGGAGCCGTGCCCTCCCCTCTCCCCTCCCTGTTACTGGTGCAGTGTCTTGCTGGTGCTGTGAGCCATCACACCCCACCTCTGTATCCAAGGAGCTCTTCCCAGGCTTTGTGTCTCCAGTATTTCTGGAAGAAGCTGCCCCTGGGTGAGGAACAGAGGAACTGCTCTGTGCAGGAATGTTCTTCTTGGGTTTTGCCTTGCAGATGGAAACTGGACCCTTTTTAACCCTCCCCGTTTCTGGACTTCCTCATGTATTTCCATTTCTTCAACATCTGCAGCTGCTTCTGATGCCTCTCCTTCAACAACAGGGTGAGGCTGTGAATTCCAGGGGTCAGCTCCTGGCTGGACAGACACTTCCTTCCCTCTGTGCTTGCCTGTTCTGCTTTGCACTGAGTCTGCAAAACTCAAAAGTCTGTCCCCGGGGTTAGAAAGTTGCTCTGAGCGCATCGCACAGCAAATGTTTAAATCAGGCCAGGCGAGTGCAGTGAGGTGGATGTGGAACACACCAGCTGCAGGATTTGAGCTCTTCAGGAATCCTTTCCCTGCCCCTCCTGCCCCAGCTCTTCCTCTGTAATGGAGAAGAGGTTAAATATTCAGGACAGCAAGCAGCAGGAGGAAAATTGAGTCCATTAGAAATGAAAGTTCCCCAGGGAATGGGCACAGCCCCGAGGCTGCCAGAGCTCCAGGAGCGTTTGGCCAGCGCTGCCAGGGATGCCCAGGTGGGGTTGTTGGGGTCTGTGCAGGGCTGGAGCTGGACTGGATGATCCCTGTGGGTCCCTTCCAGCTCAGGACATTCCATGATTCCCCCTGGAAGCGGGTGCTGCAGTCACTGGGGCTGTTTCTGTTGCAGCAAATGCCAGGCAGCTCCTGACAGGAGAAACTTCTGCTCCACAGCAAGCTGGGGTTGTACTCTCAAAGTCAGCCGACATCAACGAGCAAGGAACAGAACTTTCCTGCTATAAATATTTGAGCAGCAGTTTGTTAATTTTTGTTACTCTGAACGTGGATTAATTGCTGTTTTATTATCAACTTCAGCTTCTATTAGTTTAGGATTTACATCTTAAATGATAATATCAGACTTAGTCTTGAATAAAACATTTTGTAACGTAGACAAGTTCATTAAACTCGTGAAGGTGAACTGACAGATTAAAGGCAGAACAAAGATCCTGATGTGTTTTACAATCGCAGGAATGCTCATTTGGAGTTTTGTAAAACAACATTGCACATCTCAGAGAGCTCGGCTTCAAATGCATTGTGATAAACGCTGCTGCCTTTTGAAAGGCTGCTGCTCCTTGTAGTCTGCCTTCAGCAGACTGCTGCACCTTTCCTCTCCTCAGAGGCTAATGAGGTGCCCTGTTACATTATTAATGGCACAAATGGCTAAGGATGTAAGGAAATAACCCTTTGCATGTTGTTCTTTTACCTAATCAGCCTTGGCAGGGTGGGATTATCCCTGTGGCCCCAGCATGGGCTGCCAGGATTCTCCACAGGGACAAGGGCTGGAGTGGGGACAAGTCACATTTGTGCTGCACCCCCATTCCAGCAAGAGATGAAGGAGATTTGGAACAACAGAATGGTTTGGGAGGGACCTTTAGAGCCATGTTCTCCCACCCCCTTGCAGTGAGCAGAGCTAAATTCAATTTGTGAGGTTGCTCAGAGCAACCTGACCTTGAATGCTCCCGGGGATGGGGAATCCACTGCCTTTCTGGGCAACCTGTGCCAGCCTCACCACCCTCATGGCACAAACCTTCTTCTTCCTTATCTAAATCAACCCTGGCTCAGTTTAGAACTCCCTGTCCTGTTGCTACAGGACAGATTTATCCAAATTTGGATGGAAGCCCACGACCAGCCGGGGGATGGAACGCAGAGCTGCTGGTGGGGTGTGTTGGGAAGAGTCAGGTTATTCTGGAGTAACACCATGTACCTGCTGCAGTGCAGGGGAGGCATGGTCACATCCAGGGAATGTACAGGCTCATCTGCTGGGAGACACACCGCTAGTTATCATTAATTAATCACAGCTGGTGTCATTAATTAGGATGTACACACAGGCTAATGCCTGTACAGCTGAGCCTCCCCTCTGGCTCAGGTTGATGGCCTGGGTCTGCTCTGCCTGCTCCAGGCACCCTGCAGCCACCCTGGGCCACCTGCATGGGCAGAGGCACTGGGGAGGGAGGCTGGGAAGGGCAGGGCTGGGGGTTGCCATGTGCTCCATGCAAAATAAAAGGCAAATTCTGGCATTGGAACAGATCCCTTGGAGTAATTTCTTGTCTTAATCAGGAAATGTGGCACCCTGGGCACAGCAGCTGCTCTGCAGGGCTGGGCTAAATCTTCCTTTGACCACAGCAAACTGTCAGAGGTGCAGGATGGAGCCCCAGGAGAGCTCCTGGCTCTGCTCCTCTGCAGGACACTGTCATGGCCATGTCCCAGCAATGACCCAAGGCAGAAGTTTGTGTTCTCGATTTGGAGGACTAAACAAATAAACACGTGTGTGAGAAAATAGCAGAGGGCTTAATGCAGAGACAGGGTGCTCAGAAGTATTATTGGAGAGGTTCATTTAATCCCAGAGAGATTCAAAGGGATAATGGCACGGGAGCAGCTCTCCAGACCTCCTTACCCTTCCTGCCAGAGGTTACATGGGCTTTGGGAGATTGGTTCATCTGCAGAGCTGAGGGGAATTGGATGATCCAGATGACTAACAATGAGATTTAGGCTTGAATTTATTTCACTCGAGGTAGTTAAATCTGATGCTTTTATCCCCCGGGTCTTGTGTCTGAACTTAAGCCAAGTTAGTGATGAGCACAAGTTTTTCCTGCTGGGGGATGTTCAGAGAGCTTGCATGAAGTGGTTTTGGCAAGTTGGACGAGCAGGAGCTGGGAACAAACCTGCAAGGCCAGGGAGCAGTGGGGTCAGCCATTCCCACATGGGATGTGCTGCTGGAAAAGCTCTCACTGCTTTTCCTGCTGCAGTTGGTGTTTCCCTGGCTCGGGGCTGTCTCTCTCGAGGGCACGGTCACACCAGCACCTCCCTGCATTTGCTTCTTCTCCTGGATTTTTGCCTTTGGAAAGAACAGTCCGGGTAGCAGCGCCTGTTGTGAGGTTAGACACATGTCACTGTGTCACTGCTGGGGTTTTCTCTCCGTGTACAGGGCTGGGAATGCTCCAGTCCCAGCTCTGCATTTCCCTGACTTGGAGAATCTCTGCCTCTCTCGAAAGAAATGTAGAATGTATTTTGCCCAAGGTTTGTTGGGAAAATCTGGAGTCTTCCCCTTCTGTGATGCCGATATTGGAGGCATCAATAGCCACCCTCATTTAGAGAGAGCAGTGCTAAGCCAGGCAGGTGATTTTCCCAGGATTTGGGGGTTTTGACACCCTGTGGAGCAGCCTGGAATCCTTTCCAAGGAGGACAGGAGCAGGCAATCACCAACTCCTGATTAAGGAGGAAGCAGCCCAGGGGCAGGGAGTGGGAGCCTGGGAGGGTGGCAGCCAGAGGAGACACATCCCTGACTTTGATCCATGAGGAGCAGGGAACTGCTGCTGCGGTGACCCCCCAGCCCCCAGCCTGGGCTGGCTGCCACCACTGAGCCATCCCTCCAAAACTGTGCAATGAGGGATCCTGGAGTGAGTTTATCCAGGCAGGAGGGGCCGGGGGAGCCGCGTGTGTGCCTGCATAGGCTCTGGAACTGGCACTTAATTACATTAATTCCATGGGCACGCTTTCCACGGCAATTGTGTTTTCATGGCTATTTAAAGTCTGTTTAAATGTTTGCAGAGCTTTAATGGCTGTTAATTAACTGCTGGATGCAAATATGGAGAAGGTGAGGGCGCACACATTTTGGGTGCACACAGATCCCCCCCTCCCTGCCACCCTACAGGACAATGTCCCCACTGCCAGGTGGGGGTGGCTGTGCCTGCCCTGAGGAGCTCGTTCCCAAGGGCTGTGGGGGGTTTTCCTTTTGGGGAACGTGGTTCTGTCACCCACTGAGACACCCAGTGAAATCTGGATCTGGAAAATGGATGCTCAGTCCCTGGAAGTGTCCAAGGCCAGGCTGGACAGGGTTTGGAGCAGCCTGGGATAGTGGAAGATGTCCCTGCTCAAGGCAGGGTGTTGGAATGAGATAAGCTTTAAGGTCCCTTCCAGCCCAAACCATTCCAGGATTCTATAACCTACGCACATTTCTGCCCAAGATTCCTAAAACATGCTGGGAACCGAGGCAGAGTCAAGTCCGTATGGGGCTCATGGTTTAATTAAGCAGGGGGAGCAATTTAATCTGATAATGAAGGGCCAAAAGCAATTTCTGGTGCAGGAATGAAGTTAATCCAGATTCAGAGCTGTTCACATTGAGATTTGATCTCAGTTTGGAAATGGTTTTAGCTGTCCTTTACAGAGAGAGAATAAAACCACCATTGCCTTGGGTGACACCAATTGTGTCTCTCTGGCGTGGTTTGGACACCCTGCAGTGCATCACTCTGAGACTTCACAACAACAAAAGCCCAAAAACCTCTGAAAATAACCTCTGTGATTCTTTGGGGTGTTCCATCAAAACCAAAAGTGTTGCTGGGTTTCAGAGGGAGCAACGGATGCTCTCCAAGGCAGGTGAACCCATGAGAAGCGGTGGGTGCCAGATGCCCCTTCGTGCTCCTTTCACTTTTAAAATTAACTTTTCTGGCAAAACTAACACCAGCCATAGTCCCATTATAGCCATAAAGTTCAGGACTTACCCCCCAGTTAGATTAGACCGAGGTAATCTTCCACTTACTCATTTCAGTGGGACCCACCAGAACTAAACAGTGTATTTCCACAAAACCAGCTCATTTTCTGCTTAATCTGACCACTTTGGGCTGCTCTGGCCTCAGATTTGGATGCTGTCAGGTGCAGACAGTTTAAGCTGCATTTTTTAATGCTGTAGCAGGATCCTGGAAAGGGCTGGTGATGCCGTGAGCTTCCAAACAGGACAAGGAAATCATTGTGGGGGTTTTCCACAGCTGAACATCTCCAGGTTGTTGTTGTAACCTGGTGGCGCAGAGCAGGAGGTGGGGGCAGAGAGAAGGGCCATGCCCTGTGCTCATGGCTCCCCAGGAATAATATTCCATAAACATCTTTGGGCAGAGGGCACCTTGAGTCGGCTGTGAATTCCCAGATGTGCCTAAAGCCAGACAGACATGGCTGGGGTTTTATTTTTCCTTCTTTGAAACTGAAACATAAGAGAGAAGAAAACTTGGAGCAAAGAAAACCAGAAAGTGGTCATGTTTCTTTCAATGATTCAAACTTAAACAGCTGCCACTGGCTTTGGAAAAGCATTTTTTTGGCACCATCAGGGTTCCTGTGACCCCTTCATAAGAAATTTCATCTTATTTTGGACTGTTCCTGTTTTAAATTTGAATACATCAACCAAGACAATAAAAAAATTCCACTAAAAAAGTTGTAGTTTAGAAGCTTTTGGTCTGGAAGCAGCAGCAGAAGCCAGTGAAACCCAAATGTTTTTGCTGCTACCTTAAAATCACAGAATCGTTCGGGTTGGAGGAAACCTCCAGGATCATCAAGTCCAACCTTTGACTGATCACCACTTTGTCAACTAAACCACACTGTCAAGTGCCACTTCTACTTGTCTTTTGAACACTTCCAGGGGTGGTGACCCCACCACTTCCCTGGGCAGCTGTGCCAGTGTTTAACTTCTCTTCAGTGAATGATTTTCCCCCAATATCCAACCTGAGCCTCCCCTGGCCCAGCCTGAGGCCATTCCCTCTCCTCCTGTCCCTGTTCCCTGGGAGCAGAGCCCGACCCCCCGGCTGCCCCCTCCTGTCAGGGAGTTGTGCAGAGCCACAAGGGCCCCCCTGAGCCTCCTTTGCTCCAGGCTGAGCCCCCAGGGAAGTCTTTGGCCCATCCTCACCTCCCTTTGCACTGGCTCTGAACAAGCTTGTACAAAAGTCTGGTTGGGATCTGGGCTTGAGCAGTGACTCCTCTCCTGCCCTGCTGAGCCAAACACAGAAAACATCTGAATTTTGCTTTGTACAGAGCCTTTTATTTTCCTTTAAACTTTTCTGGAACCACCCTTATGCTTGTGGAAGGGCTTTTTTGTTCCTCTGAATTCCAACCAGCAGCAGCAGGACAGGACATGGCAAATGATGCAGGTTGAGGCAATGCTCATCTTCCATCAGATGTTTTTGCTTCTTCCTTGGCAGCTGTGTCCAGAGGGTCCTGTCTGGGTGTTGGTGGCAGCAGGGGAAACCAGAGTGTGTTCAAACAAGAGTCCAGGATTCCCATGGGGATGTGCAGCTCTACTCCTTGCTGTTTCTGCCATCCAGGCCTCTTCCCAACACCCTGGAGCAGGGGCAGGGCCATTGCCACCCCAGGCAGTGCCACAGCCCCTCTCCTGCCTCTGCCAGCCCTGCAGAGACACCAGCAGCCAGTCTCCTTCTGAAATAACAAAGTTTAATCTTCCTTTTTTTCATCTTCTTTTGACTTTCAGTATAAATTACCTCACCTGAGGTGTCACTAGAAATTGATTTGTTATGCTAAGTACTTGCCAAATAAATAATGAGCTCCCAAACCAGTCTATATGCAATAAGACAAGGAGTGAATTATTTCTAGTGGTTTCTTTTATCATGCATGGATTAAATTATTTCAGAGCCCTGATTCTCAGGGCTGGGCCATCTCCGAAAATGTGCTGGTGACACTTAAAAACACCAAGCCCCCCTCTATGCTCTTTTACGATATTAAATGTCACCGGTTTCCTCATTTTATCACATTATTACAGCCTTTTCTTGCCTGGAAGGAATCAAATTAATGAAAACCAAAAGAATTCAAGGTGTCTGCCCATACATCTCTCATAAAATCATCCCACACCTTACAGAACATGTTTCCAGGTAATGCCACGAGGCAAACCAAACCAATTTAAATAAGGCTGATTACAGCCTTGAAAAACCCCAACAACCCAACCCCCAAAGCTGAACAACACTGACGTGTATTTTAAGGTGCTGATAAAGAGAACCACAACATTTATTGTGCAGAAATGCTCTGTTTTCTTTGCTCTGCTAGGTTTTGGCTGAGATGTCTCCTTCTCGGCTGTGTTTTCCCACCTGGTCTCATGCACAGCTTCCAGAGGTTGTTTCGGGTCGCTGTCCTCAGGTGGTGATGTGTCCCTGCCATGGTTCTTGTGGGACACTGGGGATGGAGCTGGAACTCTGCTCAGCAGTGTCTGAAATCCCCCCGATGCCTAAAGAGGCCAACCTAGAAACAGAGACTGGACAGGAGGAAGGGAATAAAGGTGGATATTTATTTGAAAGGCCTTCAGAGGCACACCCTGGGCAGGCCAAAGGCTGCACCCAAGATGGACCCCGAGTCACGAGTTCTTCACACTTTTATAGCTTTGGGCCATTTGCATCTCAACCCAATTTCACCAATTCAACTTTAGCTAATGATGGAATTTCCTCTCAGCTTGCCCCCCTTCTCAAGATGCTGGGTTACACATTTTGGGCCTAGGCCGGGCTGGGTGTCCTTGGAGAGCAGCCTGGAGAGGCTTTGTTCTGTCTGTCTCAGCATGAGAGAGCAGCAGCTCCCAGGCTGCAGGACACTGCAGAGTTACACACTGGGAATGCAGGATTGGAAACATATAAAAGTCAAAACATAAGGCATCACCCCCAAAACCTCTGCCAGCAGTTTGGGGGCCTGGGTGGAGGGAGCTGGGGATGTGGGGAGTAGTGTCCCCCTGTGGGCAGCAGGGCCAAGGAGGGAACAAGCCATGGGGACTGGGCAGGGAGCCTGCAGCTCTCATGGGGGTGGGTGAGGTGCCAGGGCTGCACATCCTCACTGCTGTGCCCCCCTCAGGGGGTTATGGATGGAATTGATGGTCTTGGAGGTCTTTTCCAACCTAAATGGCTCCATGGCTCTGTTTGGCCTTGGGGGCTGTGGGGAGGACGTGGCTCTGAGCTCACCTGTGTCTTGTGAAGGCGTGAGGTGACAACAGAAGCCAGCAGCTCCCGAGGCTTCCATGGCACCTGCAGGGAAATGAATCCATGGAAAAAAGTCCTCAGGGTTGGAAAAGGCCTCTCTGGTCATCAAGTTCAACCATCGGGCAGCACCAGCACCATGTTCACCACTGCCCCATGTCCCCAGGTGCCTCATCCACGCTCCTTTTGAAGCCCTCCAGGGATGGGGACCTGGGCAGCTGTTCCAGGGCTGGACAGCCCTTTCAGTGAAGAATTTCACCCTAATATCCAACCTAAACCTTCCCTGGTGCAATTTGGGGCCATTTCCTCTCATCCTATTGCTTGTTCCCTGAGGCTTCAGAGCCTCACCCCAGTGTCCCTTTTGCTGGACCACACCTCCTGCCCCTCTGTGCCACTGCTGCAGGCTGTGGCTCTTCTGCAAGCAAGGAGGGCTTTTCCACAGCTTTCCCCACTCAGTCCTTCAGCCCAGCTCCTGGGAAATGCAGTTCCAGCAGCTCAGGCTCACCACGGGGGCTTGAGAGCATGGGCTGCTCTGGAGGGTGGGACAGAAGGCCCAGATTCCCACCCTAAATGACCAGTTTGTCTTCATCGACTGTAGAAAGCCCTGGTGGGACTCCCTTCCTGAACTGAACCTTCTGCAAATGTCCAGTGGAGAAAAGAGAGGCAAAAAGCTGAGGAAGGTGGATAGGATGGAAGAAACCCTAATTTGGTAACAAAGAGAAAAATCCCGTGACAGGCCCAGTGTGACTGGCTGCTCTTGGTGCTGATTTTTCTGCTGTAAAATGAGGATTATTAGGGTTGCATGAGGCAGCTAATGCCACCTTTCAATAAAATGGGCTGTGTCCACTAATGCCTGAAGATGGTTATTATTATTTATTGATATATAAAGCTGCTGTACGAGCTTTATTTAAAGGCATGCCAGGCACGATTACTGTAATTTGCTAACGTAACAAAAGAATTTCCTATTATCCTAATGTCACCTTGCTAAAGCTCTTGTGATTTTTTTTCCCTGCAATGTCTTGCTACAGAGGGAATTCAGCACAGCTGCTCAGTTCAGTGTTGGGTTTGTGCCACTCACTGACGTTACATGGCTTGTGGGTGACTTGGATTATGGATTCAATAATTCAGTGATGCTCAAGCAAAATTGAATGAGGTATTGGTGCACAGAGAGCCCTGAAATGGTTGCTCATGAGGTGTTTGAATCCCTCAAGTGGCCCCTGGCACTCAGGTTGGACCCTCTGTGCCTGGAGCACACTCAGAAGTGTGGCTGCTCCCAACCAGCTGCTCCTGAAGGAGAGGCATCTCCCCATTGCTCCAGGGATCTGAGGGGCCAGGAAATGAACCACTTTGAGAAAGTTTGGACAAGTTTCATGTCATGAATGAACAGAGGGGAGTTGGTTTTTGTAGTCCCAAGTGATTAAGAGTACCTGTGTTGCGGGTGATTAGAGTTCTTGGTTAATTGTTAATAATAAGGTTCATTGTTACATTTGACTGTTTTCCTATGGGTTAATGGGGTTTTTTGATAGGTGTACTTTATGTATTAGTGTTAGGGTAAGTGGCAGAGAACTCTCTAGAAAGAAGATGTCACCATGAGATTATCATGAGGGGATAGAGCTGAAACCCTGATCGGACCAGGACTGGCCAAATCATTCAATGCCCAGACATCACCCCACTGACCTGAGCCAATGCCCTGGACAACGAGCCACTGACAGCCCATCAGCAGCCCGAAAGGGGGCAGGACTCCAGGGAGGAGGGGGGTGCTTTCCAGAGGGGTATAAAAGAGCCATCCCCTGGCAGGGGGGGTCTGTGACCATCCTGCTCCATGGTGGTCACACACCCAGCGTGGGTCCTTCCCTCAGGGGTGGGCTAATTGCTGCAGCAAACCCCAAATGTTCTGTTTTTGTTAATAAACTGTTCCTGCTTTTGGCAAATTGGCACAACCTGTTTATTTCATTCCAGAACCTCAGAGCCTTTAGGGGAGAGCTCTGCCAGCTCTGTGGCTGGGACTGGCTGAAGGCTTGTCCTGCCTGTTTGGGTTGAGTGGCAAGGAGGGATCTGTGCAGGAGGTTTGATTTCTGAGCCCTCAGAAGGAGCCAGAAAGACCTTTGAGATAAGATCAGGCAGTAGGGTGGGTGGTGATCTGCTTCCCAAATTCCTCCTGCTGCAGTCCAACAATCCAGTGCTTTCCATCCCCATATCCATCACTGCAGAGCAATTCCTGCTTGGATCTTCCCATGGAATGGACACACTGCTGTGATCACCCCTCTTGTATCACAGGATTTCCTCTCCACAACGAGCGCCGTACTGATTTTGCAGAGCTGTTTTATCTGACCTGCACACCTGGGGATCTCCCCCAGGTGTGCCCTTGGCTGGGGTGGCACAGCTGGGACATGTGGCCGTGCTGTCCCCTCACCCAGGCAGAGAGCTCAGGCCTGGCTGCTCCCACCCCCTGCTCTGCTCTGCTCCCCAGCCAGCCCCTGGGGCCTGGAGTGACAGCTCTCCTGGTTTAAAAAGTGTGAAAATGGCTGTGGCCACTTGGCAACTTCAGGCCATGGTGCATTTTGCTGCTTTTTAACTGGTTTGGGGCTTTTTTGTTTGGTTTGGTTTAGGTTTGGGTTTGGTTTTGGTTTTTTGGGTTTTTGGGGTTTTTTTTGTTTTTTTTTTTTTTGTGTTTTATAGCCACAATTTCTTTCTTTTTTCCTGTGCAACTGAAAGCACTTGATGGACACCCTTTTTTTTTTTTTTTTTT
>VWZT01000096.1:103521-131929 GCA_013397055.1 Pachycephala philippinensis
GGGTCCATCTTGGGTGCAGCCTTTGGCCTGCCCAGGGTGTGCCTCTGAAGGCCTTTCAAATAAATATCCACCTTTATTCCCTTCTTCCTGTCTAGTCTCTGTTTCTAGGTTGGCCTCTTTAGGCATCACCAGTTGCTGTCCCGGGAGGGCCCAGCCCAGCTGCCAGCACAGAGGGGCCGCAGAGGTGCCCTGCAATCCTTAGCCCTGCGTTCGAGGGACGATGAAATGCAGCGAGAGGCCTCTCGCCGGCCGTGCCGGGACTGGCAGAAGGTGCCCGGTGGCACCGGAGCGGTGGCAGGCCCACAGCAGTGTCCTGGTGCGGGAGCTGCCGGCCAGTCCCGCGGAGAGGAACCCGCAGAGCCCGCGGTGACCCGGACGAGTGGCACACAGCAGCTGGCAGCCCCGGGCTGGAGCCGGCTGTAAAACACAGCAAAAATAACCCTCTGCTCTGCTCTTGCCTCAGGCCAGCTCGGGGCTGAGCGCCTGATCCGAGACCTCTCCCCGCTCCTTTAAATAGCGCCGCGCTGGGAAAAGCCTCGCGCCGGATCGGCCTCAGCAGCCGCGGCGTGAGGCGTTTGTGTCTTGCATTTCCCTGCAAGAAATGCTCCCTCCTGCCTCACCCGGGCCGGCATCCCTGCCTGGAAAAATGGCTTTCTCCTGAGCGTTTGTTATCTGCAGCTGCGTGAGACTCTCAGGCTGTTCAATTAAAGAGCCCGTTTTCCCATTAACTGTCTCCTCAGACAAATGGGAAGTGTATTTAATGCTCGCTCAGGATGAAGCCAACATGTTTCTCCTGCTGTTTTACACTTTCTTCTTCGCAGGGATTTGTCGTGTCTGACTGTTCAAATACCTTGAAGTTCCCCAGCATCTAGCATCAGGGAAAGGTAACAAGTGTGGTGACAAAGAGTGAGTGCCGGATGAGCCTGGGAGAATGGATGGCTTTAATAGATGTTCCTGAGGCCCTTTTGCACCCTGCCTGACGCGGAGCAGCCTCCCCATCCATCACCCTCACTCTGCCTGAGGAGAACACAGCAGCCAGGCTCTAACAGACCTTTCCTCCCCTGCTCCTGTTAGGCAAAGTGCTGGCCTGGCTCCCTCCGCTCTCCCGACAGGCTGAGGAGAAGCAGTTTAGAGAAGGCAAAATAAGCAACAGATCCCCTACCTCAGCTTGATGCTTTTTGTTAACACGCCCTGAGAATCAGCTTCTTCCTGCCGCTGGCACCTTGCTGTACATTAATACAAGAACAGATAAATTGTGCTCTGAGCCTTTATTTTCCCTTTTTTTTCTGCCCTTGTTTCTTCAGCACTGTTTCCCTATGAATCTAACAGCAGAGGAAAATGATGTAGATTTTTGCCTGTATAAAAATACTCTGCCCGAAATATGAGTCCCACATTGGGCTGATGTATTAATCCTTGTCTCCTGGACAGCAATAATCACTCTCTGTCGTTTTTCAAGCTGCAACTCAGCACTTCAGCTTTCTCCACTTGCCTTTCAGCAAGTTCGGTGTCAGCCCCAAAATGGGGAAGGGAGGGAGGAGGAGGAGGACAGAGCTCCTCTGGGCCTGATCCTGCTCTGGCCTACACTGTGAAGGGGTGTCATGAGGAACTTGGGTAAAAGCAGCCTCACACTCCACTGTTCCCTGATTTCTCATCTTGTTCCTAAACCAGCTTTGTCTAAAGAGCAGAGGTGATGATGTGTTTGTGTGGGATCAGTCTGCCCCAGCTGCGCTGACTGGGCTTGATGGGAACAGCCAGCCTCCTCTTCCCTGCCCATGGCAGGGGGCTGGAACTCAGTGGTGTTTAATCCACCCCAGCCCGTTCTGTGACTGTGGGATTCCTGAGCTCGGAGTGCACAGGAGCAGCTGTTCCCCTTGGCTGGGGCAGGGCTCCTGGGTGTTCTGCATCAGCAATAAATAAAGTGAAGTGCAAGCTGCTGGAGTGATGGGAGCTGTCCCATCACAGAGATCCTGACCCTGCAGCCCTGCAGGCACCAGCACTGTCCCCACTGTGCTGCCCCCCTTGTGCTGGGGGGGTTTAGGGCTGCCATGAGAGGAGCCCTGGGAGCACTCAGTGCATTTGTGCTCTGAGCTCAGCCCCAGCTCTTCAGTAAAACAAATCCTGATTTATCCCTGTGGATAAATAGCTTCAGCTTAGGACTCCAGCGCTGTCAGGTGCGAGGCACTTCCCCTACAAGAGGCAATAAAACCCTTTACAGCACTTGCTCAGCACAACAAATCCTGTTCAGCCCCTTACAGTGGTGGCTTTATGTCCCATGGGGGCTGTGCCAGGCACTCCAGCCCTGCTGCTGGGTTGTTGTGGATGAAGTGTCACTGTCTCACCCCGGGCTGGGGCCACAGGGCATATCCCTGGTGTGCTGTGCACTCCCAGCACAACCACTGCTCCTTCCTTGGCCCTGGTGGCCCTCAGATCCAGAAATGGGGCAGTTCTGCTTTGAACTGAAATGGAAATGAATCTGATGACCATCGAGAGGGTGCCTTAAGGGTGGGCCATATTTCTCCCAAAGTTTCAGTATTTCAGGAAATGCTGATTTCCTGCTTCGTTCCCCATGGGTGTTACCAGGTGGAATTACACCCTGCTGGTAAGAGCAGAAAAGGGAATGAAAGGGGGTGCCAGGATGAGGGGATGCAAACTCTTCTTGTAACTCCAGGGTGCAAAGCATCTGCCAATAGAATTCCACAAGGGGAAATTTCTGACTGGTGCTGCTGTCACCAAAATCATGGGGATAAATAAGATTCCTCACACTCTCTTTTTAGTGTTACAGAGTCAGGCATTACATTATTCTTGACCAAGGTCTGTGCGTGTGGCTGACAAAGTTCCAGCCCTCACACTGATACAAAACGTTTCACTTATTTATACATATTTAGCAAACAAAGAAATTTGTGTTCATTGGTTCTAAATTACATCATCCTCTTCATTAATTCGCATTCTATTCTCTGTTGGTCTATGATTCTCGCTCTTTATGCTAATCTGGTCCACATTCTGTGGTTCTTTTGTTATCTTTTTCTCACACAGGGAGTCTCCAACTTTTCAGGCCTTAACCTCTTCTGTATCTTCTCATTACTCTGACCTCCTTGAAGGGCCATAAATTTAAGATTCCAGACGCCCAATCTTCAAATCCCTTTGGCTTTGTTTATTGAAGCTTGTCAGGGTTAGTTTTAACACCTTTAAGGTTTCGATGATTTAATGATCAAAGCATCAATTAAGAGTCCGTGAAAAAATTTAAATAGTGCTGGCTAAAAGTGGGCAATTCTTACAATTAATTAAAACAACTAATGAAAAGTTACTTGGGGATGTTATATCATTTCCAACCTTGCAGAAACACCAGGAAACACCAGGAAGACTCTTAGCTACATCAGCAGCTGGAAATCTGAGGGGGTTCCCCTGGAGTTCTCCTGTGTCCTGTAGGACCACCTCTCCCATGGCATCTGGCTTTGAAAACATGCACAGCAAGGGACAAAGGGACCTAAGAGAGGTGCCACTGAAGGGCACAACGCCTGGCAGCCCGGGATCCCAGACAGCCCAAAAGTCCTGGAGTATTCTCCTGCCACCCATGGCATGGGGGTGCCCCTGGCCCCTGTTTTTGGGCTGAGCAGCACCACTGCTGGTGGATTCCTCAGGCATGGGTGAGATATCAATGTGTGGGGGGGGATTTTCGGGTTTGTTTCGGTAGAGCTTCCTTCTTCAGAGCCCAGGTCAGGACTCTGGGGCCAGCTCTTCACCCCTGTGCCCCCAGCAAGGGCTTTGCACCGGGGCTGCTGAGGAGGGACAGCTTTCCCTGGGGACAACTGGAGCATCCCTCCCCCTCACACCAGCTGTGGGGTGCAAGGAGGGAGGGAGGGATAAATCACACAGCCAGCACTGACCTGTCACCGTCCTGTTTTCACCCCTGGCTCTTTCATCCCTTCTGTTTCATGACACCTAAGCAAGTCTTACCCACCCCATCCTTCTTTTGTTTGTTTCTCCATCTTTCCTCTGCAGACCATGTGGAAAAGTGGGATTTTTCTTGTACTGGGGGCTTGCTTGGGCAGGAAAACTTCAGCACTTGCAGGGCTGAGTGACCCCCACCCTGTGACAGACCCCAGTGACAGGCAGGGCTGGCCTGGGGGGATTTCACTGCTGCAGCCTGCCTGGTCTTCACAGCAGCCCCAGCTCTCCCTCCCCAGAAACTCTTCCCTGACCTCACCTTTGTTTCCTGCTGCCTCTCTTTCCCTGCTGGCTTGGTGCATGAAGTACTTGTTTGAGGTCTCCCAGTACCTGAACTTTACTGGGATTACTGGGAACATCTCTTGAGGTTTTGAAAGACTTCTTCGTTGTTAATAGAGTTAATTCTTTCTGCCTGCAAAGCCGTGTTTAGCTGATGAGCTAACTCGCTGTAGTTATGTACACACTGCACAAACCTGCAGCATCTTCAGCACACCTCGGTGCTTTTTACCTCCTGCCCAGCTTTCCCAATGCTTTTAGAGGCAGCTGGGAAGCTCAGAGTGAAACCCCTGACTGGTGTGGGATCCTGCAGCTCCTGGGCATGGCTGAACTTACCAGTGGCATGTTCAAAATTTAGTGGCAGCGGTGGTGGTAGACAGAGATCCTCAATATTGGGTCAGTCTGAAATGGAGAGTCTAAATAACAAGATTTTTGCTTAGATTGATGTCTTAGAAATGGTTGTAGGAAAATGCAGCTAATTCCTTGCAGGAGGCAAGAGGCAGAAGTAACATCATTGTTATTACTGGGCTCAGTGCAGCTCTTTTCCCTCAAAGCATCAGCCTGTTCCCTCCTTGGTTCGTTTGCTTTTAGTGTGGTCTGGGGTCCCAGGGCCAGCAGAGACAGCTTGGAGAACACCCCTTCTGCTGTGGTTTTATGTTCACCTACTGAATATTTTAATTTCTCAAGCATTTCTGCTCTTGAATTTTATAAATGCATCAAGTTTCCTGACATTATTGGCTGATCAAATCCTGCTCCCACACCAGGCAGAGCAGGCAGCTCCTTCTCCTTCCCAAAGCCAGGGCAGGGTCTATTTCTATCCCCTATAGTTCTGCTATTCTTGTTCATATAGGAAAAGCAGAGTTTTTTGCTTAGAAAATATTGAAATGCAATCTTTTTTTCTAATTTCACATTGTATTGTGGTTAGTGTGGTTGAAGAGGCGGATTGACAACGTCCCTCTCCCCTGAACGGTTTCAGTAACTGGTATTCACTCCGTGGAAAAGAATTCCTGGAAAACCTTCAGGTGGATCCAATCAGATTTCTACAAGAAAAGGGGCAAGCGAAACTTTCTCTTTTTTAACAATAAATTCTCAGTGCTTTGAGTCTTGGCTGTAGCTCCTCTCCAGATTCAGAAGTGTGTGTATGGAATGTACAGATCCCAGCAAACAGAATATTCCCTCTGAAAGCTGCTCACCTGGGCAGGAATATTTCACATCCAAATCCGAACAAGGAGAGAGGAATAGCCTGAAATTTCCAAGTGGTTTGTTCCAAGAGTTTTAATGTGGGATTTAGGAATTCCAGATTCAGTTTTCTAGGCTGAATCAAGTAAAAGAGTTTAAATCTTTGAAGTTTTGTGTCTTCAGTGATGTTTGGTCAGCAGCTGAACCCTGACTATTGCAGGTTGATGCTTTGATTTTGTCCAGGCTTAAAAGGAGTTGGATAAAGGCAGATAGTCTCTTTCTAGTAAACAGAAGCTTTCCTTTTTGAAAAAGCCCCACAATTTGTACAAGTTTTCAGATTTTTGTAGTAAAATTATTTTAAAATTATTTCTTACCAACTACAGATGAGCATCGCTANAGTTCGTTTATTTTCAAAACCCTTCTGCTGTTTTAGAGATCTCAAACATAAGCATTATTTTTTTCTTCTGAATTTAAGACTGAAATAAAATATCAGATCATTCAAATGACTTGGTTTCATATTTTGTATTTTCTGAACTACCAGACCTAACTCTTAGGAAATCCACTCAGCCCTTGAAATATCTACTAAGAGAAGAACATGGGGGGGAAAAAAAAAGCCCATGAAGTGAAATCCAAGGAGGGAGAAGAAAATAAAGTTCAAAAAGCTCCTTTTCCCCTCTCAATTCCCTCAGTCACCTAAGAGCCACAGACCCCCCTGAAGGGAGCAGAAAATGCAGTTATCACTCTGCTCTGGCACAGCAAAGGCTGAAACCGAAATGGTTTAACACAGAAACCTGAACCATTGGCAGAACACAAGAGCAGGGCTTTGAGGACACTCCAGCATGGGCAGCACCAGAAGTGAAGTTCAGGAAAAATGACTTTCCTTAGAAATGTTACAGGCCTTATTGTAAACGGCAAGTGACAAATTTATTTTAAAAATGATGAAAAAAAAGAAGTCCTGCCAGGAAGCACTTAAGTCAGCTGGAATATTTCTCCCCTGATAACTCCGAGTTATCCATTTTCCTGTGGTTCTGCCTAACTGTGGCCCTGTAAGAAAATAGCCCCAGCTGCTCAATAAATAATAACACCACCAAATTTTAAAACAAGAAACTGTTATTAAAATTACAAATCTTTGTGGTCTTTATATCGTTAATAAAACATTTATCTATTAATAATGGATATTGTTTCTACCCGACTCCTGCTTTAAATGGGAAGAAAACCAACATAAAATGAATGGCGATTGGAAAATTGCCAGTATTTCCTTGCCCTCCCCAGCCAAAGCTGACAAAAGCAGTTCCATTGATAAACTGCTTGTCATTTACAAAGGTTTAAAAATTTTAACAGCCTGACGTAAATTGAGGGCTCCGTGTTTGGCCTTGGGGCCAGGAGCAGCCGGAATTAATCGGGAGAGTCGGCAGGAACAGGAGCTGTGGCTCCCAGCCCTGCACGTGTGGTTAGAGGGGCACAGAGCACACATCAGTCCAGCTCTGGATTTCCATGTGCAGCACAACAGGACACCTCAGGGCCAGCTCCACCTGCAATGTTTGGGAGCTGGAGGGATCCTCAAGGAATAACAATGTGCTGTGAAGGGGCTGATGGTCATTTGTGAGCGGCAGGAGAAATGAAAATATGGATATGGGTTGGGCACAGATGTGTGAGCTTGTATTTTTATATTGTTTTTATATTGNTTATTATTTTGGGGTTTATTTATTTGGGGTTGGATATGAGGGAAAAGTTCTTCCCGCAGAGGGTGCTGGGCACTGCCCAGGCTCCCCAGGGAATGGGCACGGCCCCGAGGCTTCCAGAGCTCCAGGAGCGTTTGGACAGCGCTGCCAGGGATGCCCAGGGTGGGGTTGTTGGGGTGTCTGGACAGGGCCGGGGGCTGGACTGGATGATCCTGTGGGTCCCTTCCAGCTCAGGATATTCCAGGATTCTGTGATGTGTGTCTGTGTGGGTGTATATAACTGAACATTGGAATGGGAGTGATGTACCAGGGAAGTCCATTCACAGCAGTGTTCCTCGAAGATGTGGAAAATAGACAGGAATTTCCATCCCCCTGGGCTGGGACACATTTTCCAGGGGCCTCTCTTAAGGCAGACTCGGCAGCTGCAACGTGAGCCCCATCAGTTCCGTGTTTGTGGGCACGGGGAGTGTCCCAAGGCACACATCCCAGTCCCTGCTCCCTCGCTGTGCCCATCTGTCCCACTGGCACTGTCCCTGTCACCGCAGTGGGACGGGACCATATGGCTGCTGTGATTTCCCAGGAAGCGGGGCAGTGTGGGGAAACACAGCATTCTGGGGCTTTGTGTGCACAGGGAAGACTGGAAACACTGAAATACCCTGTCCTTTGGAGAGGCAGGAAAACTCAAGGAACTCAAATGTCCTCTCTGAGGCACCCAGGAGTCCTGCACCCACACGGGGCCACAGCTGTGGGAGCAGAGCTGGCCAAGCACACACCCCACAGCACCATCCTGCTCCATGTGCAGCTCCATCCCGCAGCCCAGAATCCTAGTATTTACTGTGGTGCCTAAAGAGGTCAGCCTAGAAACAGAGACTGGACAGGAGTAAGGGAATAAAGGTGGATATTTATTTGAAAGGCCTTCAGAGGCACACCCTGGGCAGGCCAAAGGCTGCACCCAAGATGGACCCCGAGTCACGAGTTCTTCACACTTTTATAGCTTTGCTCCATTTGCATCTCAACCCAATTTCACCAATTAAACTTTAGCTAATGATGGAATTTCCCCTCAGCTTGCCCCCCTTCTCAAGATGCTGGGTTACACATTTTGGGCCTAGGCCGGGCTGGGTGTCCTTGGAGAGCAGCCTGGAGAGGCTTTGTTCTGTCTGTCTCAGCATGAGAGAGCAGCAGCTCCCAGGCTGCAGGACACTGCAGAGTTACACACTGGGAATGCAGGATTTGAAACATATAAAAGCTAAAACCTAAGGCATCAACGGGATGAAGATGGGATTGGTAATTTTCCCTCCTCTCCTTTGACAGAAGCCCCTCCCAGCACAGCCCAGTGCGGAGCAGGCCCCAGTGGGCCAATCCTGCTGGAGGTACTGGTGATGATGCCATTTTGCTTTTTGCCTTTTTACCTTAAATATTCTCTGTATTCCTTACACATGTATTTGTAGCCTATTGTATTAGTGGCTAGTTATCCCAGTAATTTTCCATGGCCTTTCCCTAGGCAGAAAGACAAAACAAATTCCAGAGCTCGAAGCGCTGGGGGATACAAGGCCCCTGTCCTATCTTGGTTCTTCCTGGGAACCAAGGCTGAGAACAGCTCTTTAAGATACATCTTCATAAACAAAGTACAGCTGGTAGCGAGCGGGGGCTCCAGAGAAGGGGACTTCCATCACCACTTGTGCTCCTAATTGGTGCTTTTTTGTCAATTATGCTAATTTCCTAAAACCTATAAAAATTGTATTCAGCCCATGTGTCTGGGCTTTTGTGGACCTTCTCCATAACTGCCCTGGAGGCCTCCAAATAAAGATCCACTTTTATATTATCTCCTTACTAAAATTATCTCGAGTTTCATTTCCAGGTTGGGAAAAAGACAACAGTGACACATCCTGGTGCTGTTCCTTCCTTTTAATGAGTGGGAGCTGTTGGAGTGAGCTGCCCTTTCGGCTGCACAGGAACATCCATCCATTGTCTGGGGAGGATAATTGCAGAAGGCTGGCAGCCCTGTATTCAAAATAGCAGCCTGACCCAAATGAGAACATTTCCCATGTGGCTGAAAGTTTCTTGTTTTCTCTGGCAGAAAAAATAGGAATAGGGAAAAAAATATTATATTTTTTTTTAAGGAGATATTCACGTGTTGGTTTTGAAGTGCTAAACACCCACAGCTCTCTCAGCCACTCCTCATCAGGCTTGTGCTCCAGAGCCTTCCCCAGCTCCGTGCTGGGGGGCTCAGCTGGAGAAAAGGAGGCAATATTATTGCAGGGATCCACATCACACTGTCACGGTTCCTGTGTCTGGTTCCACTGGAGGAACCTCATCAGCTGCTGATTGATTAAAAATCATCAAAACACAAATACCCCGAGGAGCACATCTGGAGGAAAGCTAACTCCGAGGTGATTTCTCATGGTGTTTCACACGCCAGCACTCAGCTGGCAGCTCTGCACTGCTCCCTTCACAGACCTGAACCTTTGCAGGGCTCTGGTGTCCTTTTGTCCACAGCAGCAAATATTTCATACGCTGGTAATTGCTGCCTTACAGTGGTGGGTGGCACAGGGTGACCAAGAAGGATGGAGTGTAAGCTCTGGAGGTGGATCTGATGGGAAGATTCATGTTTGCAGCACAGCAGGGACGTTCTGGTGACATCTCCTGCTGCAGTGCCTGGCAGCTGCTGGCTTTTCCCTCCACGGGGTTTGGAGAAATGTCCCTCTCCTGTGGCTCAGGGCCTGGCATGATCCAGGCACAAAACAAATGGAGCTCTCCGAGGAATAATGAGGAAACAGTGCCCAACAAGCATTTGCTGCTGTGGCAGATGGGCCTGGGGCTACTCCAGGTTATCCAGAATTACATCAGGAATGTGGCCTGGGGAACCAGACTGAAGTAGGGGGTGTGTGGTGATAGCTGCACTTTCAGGTGCTCTGTGCTCAGGACATTGGCACCTGGGCTTTAAATGTCTCCATCCAGATGTTCATGAGAAAGCAAAGCTGCTGAGCCTGTGCTGGAGTCAGATCAATGCCAGCTGAGGTGCCATTAGAGCTGTGTGGCCTCCCCTGCGACAGCAGCACAGGGACAGCTGGGGAATGGTGAATGACAAATTATTGCATATCAAACAAATATATTGAATGTCAAACACACTGAGGCTGAAGTGCCTCTGCACCAGGAGGAGGGCAAGGGCTGCGTGCCTGCCCTCTGCGTGAGGACATGAAACCACAGAGGAAAGTTGGTGCGACTCCTTCAGCAGCAAAAGTGGTGCTAAATTCATTTTTTCCTCCAAGATGTTGCCTCCCTAAAAGATGTAACCCCCACCTGGAAAGCATTTGGAACAACTGCAATGCAGGCAGTGCGTGAGGCAGCAGAGTGAGGGTGCCGAGCATCTGTGCAAAGGGAACTGGCAGGGCCAGGACAGTGCTGGGCAAAAACCAGAGTTTGTTTCTGTACAAACACCATAGGGAAGAGAAGGATGGAAACTCAGATCTGTAACTAAAGTTAAAGCACCTCAGGGAGTGGAGCAATGGAGCAACTTTGAGGGTTGGAATAAAATGGGCTTTAAGGTCCCTTCCAACTCAAACCATTCCATGATTCCATGAACTTCTTACACGGACAGACAGTGATAGGACAAGGGGAAAGGGTTTTAAACTAAAAGAGATTCAGATGGTTGGAAGAAATTCCTCCCTGTGAGGGTGGGGAGGCCCTGGCACAGGGTGCCCAGAGGGGCTGGGGCTGCTCCATCCCTGGAAGTGTCCCAGGTTGGACAGGGCTTGGAGCACCCTGGGTTAGTGGAAGGTTTGGGGTTGGAACTGGATGGGCTTTAAGGTCCCTTCCAACCCAGTCCATTCTGTGATTCTATGAAATAACCATCAGAAACTCAGGAATTAATTAAATTTAAGTGCAAGGAAAAGAGAGAAATATGTCACATCCAGATTTTTAAGGACTGTAAGTCCTCAGTAAGTTCCCATTATGGGGTCACTGAACTATGGTGATGTTTATTCCTACAGATTAAACAAAGAGAGTTTGAAAGAAGGAAGAGCGAGTTTTGGTTCTTTTTCACTTTTCACTAATTTACTCTTGGCTGTTGGGAGGACAGACACAGAGAATGCAGAGAGGAGCAAACCCATGAGTTCAGTTTTCATTCTTGGCCTTGTGTTCCTTGGCTTTCCACTCTTAGCCTGGGGGATGTTTACAAGCTCAGAAATAATTTTTACCTTGAAATGGATCAGTTAAAAATTAACGCAGTTGTAACTAACTTTGAAAGGATTAAATTAGAAGTGCTGTGCAAGAAATGTAAAGTCAGAGCACGCCTATAATATCACGGAGAGGTGTTTTAGGTTCTTAAATTAAATTTTTTAATTGAATTTGCCTCTTTAAAAATTATTTTGCTTCTACAGTGTTATCTAGATGTTTTACTCTGCTGTGGAGGAACAGAGAGAGAAGCTGGAGCAAACAAATCAGCTATTGCATATAAACACACAAACACACACTTCCCTGCCAGCTTTATCCTGTGGAATTGCTTTGGCCCATTGGAGAGGTTTTTGAGTCATGCTGAACATTCACCTTTCCAGAGGAAATATGGCAATCAAATATCCTCTTCCAGAGCATTTGCCTCTGCTCCAGGTGCTGGGATGGGATGGGGTGAGCCCTTGACACCATCAATTCTCCCTCGACACCATCAATTCCCCCACAACACCATCAATTCCCCCTTCCACTGCTGCTCCCAATGGACATGATTGTTCCTGGGAGGAGAGAGGGTTTGTTACTGCTCAGCTTCTGCTAAATGCAAATCCTTCTGGGGATAAGGGGTGTTATTAATGCCAGACACGAAGGAAATGCCCCCACTGAATGAGTTATAAGGTGCTGGTGAGGTTTTCCGTGCAGGACAGCTGAGGAAGCAGCACCAGTGAGAGGCTGTTAGTAAATCATCCACTTTTTCAGGTCCCCAGCCACGTTATGCCGGGATGCTCACTCATCAAGGAGTTAACAGAAAGATGTGTAAATTCACAGAAATTCCACCTGTGGCTCCAGGAGGGGAGTGGTAACTTGGGAGGGGATGTCCTTACCCCTCCTGCAAAATAAGCTGATCCTTGGCCATGGGGCAGAGGAGCCCAGGAGACTGGGTGTCCTGAGGAGCAGGGTGGGAGGGAGCAGGGATGAGCTGCTGGGAAAGGGAGGCACAGCCTGTTGCCTTTTTAACTCACCTTCCTTCTGTGCTTCTGTGCTGGGTCCTGGAGCTCTGATCACAGTCTCAGACCAGCTTCAGTCCCCATAATATGCCATAAAGGGGCGAAGTGAAGATGTTCCTCAGTCCAAAACTGCAAGTTTCAAGGTCTCTGGTGTCCTGGCGGAGTCACCAGCACCTGGTGCCTTTCCCTGGTCTTAAAATTAAGACCCAGACATGGTTAAGGGAAAAAGGGGTTTTTACCTCAGTACTTAATTAAGGATCCTTATGGTTCACCACTTTGTCCATGTGGAATGCACACAATTTATAGTGGAATGTATACAATTTATAGGCCTTGCAAATTAGCATATCTATCAAAGATTCCCCAATGAGAGGCTTGAATGATCCCTCCATCCCAAGGAATTCCCCCCTGGATGGGCCTATTTTAGTTTACAGGATGTGTTCTAGAGGAGACCTTGGTTTCTCAGGATAGCGTGAGGCTTTCCGGCCTCCAACTGTGAGGCCTCCAGGATGTTTGGTCTCCTGGCTTAACAGAATATTAGGATTACACTAAATTATCAGATTTAAGGAATTACAAGTATGCATGCTAAAAGCACTGAGAATACATAAAATCTATATAAAAGGTATATAAAAGGTATACAAAAGAAAAGGCAAAAAATGATCATGGCATCAGCCTGGGCTACACCTGTTCAGGTGCAGGGTGGAGCAGAGCCTGGGGCAGCCTGGGGCTGATCTGTGTGGGAATGTGCTTTGGAGCCAGCAGGAACGGAGGATGCAGGATCTTGCCCTTTCTGCACTTTGGGGCACTTGAAACCTTCCTCTGTGAGGGGCCAGGAGCTGCAGAGGAGGGAAAAGCAGCCCTAAAGCACCCAGGGGGAGGGATGATCCGTGTGTGTGTGCTGGGGCAGTGTCCATGGGGTGATCCCAGCTGTGTAACCCTGTGCTGAGCTCCTGGGGGAGTGGGGCAGGGGGCTGGAGACTCCTAAAGCACAGACTCAGGGATTTGTGTGGGGTCTGCAGGATGGGAAAACACCAGATTCTGAGAGGGTTTTAATATGAGTCTATGAAGGTGACAGAATTACAGAACGGCCTGGGTGGGAAAGGACCTTAAAGATCACCCAGTTCCAATGCCCTGCCACGCGCAGGGGCACCTTCCACTGGGCCAGGTTGCTCCAGGCCTCATCCAGCCTGGCCTGGAACACTTCCAGGAGTGGGAGAGGAGGAGGTTTGTGGTTTCTGTGGATAACTCCGAGGGCTGACTGCGATTCTCCCCCTCTTCCCTCCAGCACTTGCTGCTGACTCAGCTCCAAGAGCCTTGCTGATTCTTCACCCTTTCCTTCCATACACACCCCGTTTCCCTCCTTGTCTGTGTCATTACACCTGCCCCCACAATTCCCAGTTTTTATTCAGGCACCTCTGAGCAGGCTGAGGGGAAGGTATCGCATCCCACCCGAGGGCAGCTCACGTCTGCTGAGCACCAGTGCAACAGGGACGCTCAGTATTCCAAACCTGCTGGGCCAGAAGCTGCACCTCCGTTTTCTCATCTGATCTAAGTTTATAGGGAGGTTTTAGAGTGGGACAGGGTTGTGTGTGCATTCCACTCCCTGAAAATGGCTTGCTATGGCCCCAGCTTTCCCCATCTCCGTGGAGCACTGCAGATCCAGCAGTGGGATGCACATTTTCCCAGGGTCACTGGGACAGTGGGGCTGTTTTCCCAGGGGGGGTCTTTCTTCATACAGAGAATGCCACAGACCCCTGCCATAAACCTTCTCCTGCTGCTCTCCTTTTGGTTTTCTCCCTCTCCCGCCTCTCTCCTGACCCTTGGAAGGGGTCAGGATGTACCTGTGCCTCAGCAGTGGGATCGGGCTGGCTCCTCCACACAGGCACCTCCCAGCAATTTGGTATTGCAGTCACAGCCCTTCTCCAGCTCGGAATTCTAGGAAGCAAATTTTGCCCAATAAAGGGATCGATCAGCTGCCTTGTGCATGTTCTCAGTGCTGTTAACAAAACCATCACATAAACACTTCTTCAAGTCTCTGCTCAGATACTGCTCCCAAAATCTCGGCTCACAGCGCTCGACGAAATGAGCACAAAGAGCCCTTTTGTGCTGCAGCTCCCTGCCCCTCTCACAGATCTTTGCTTTCCCCAAAGCTCTGGGGAAAGGGAGGTTTGGGGTGGGGGGAGCAACTGGAGGAGAGCAGGCTGCTGCTCCTGCATCAGGAGTTCATAAAGCAGAGAAAGAGCAGGGAATTTGGCTGGGGAAAGCAGAAGGTGAGTTTGCAATGGGCTGCAGGAAAATGGGGGTCTGGGTAGGGCTGTGCAGAGGTGGAGGGGCAGGGTGGGAGCAGCCTGTTCCTCTGCTCCATGAGGGAATGAGCAGAATTCCGTGCCTGTCCTCCGTGTGTCTGCCTCTAGAAAATGCAAACTGCTGCTTCTTCCCCACAGCAGATTTTCTGTACATGAATTATTTTGATAGTTTTTTTGATTGAAAAAGTATCTTAACATAGAATAATTCCAGAAGAGAAAGCAAAGGCTGGTTTACGTTGCAGGCTGCAGTAAAAAAGACGGATAGAGGATGTCACCAAAAAAAATCAAAAAGGGGGAAACACTTCAAAAAAGCCAATAGTTTTTCATAAAATCTTTCATGTTCTACTAAAGGCCATTTTTCAACCAAATGATTCTTTGCCTTGTCCTAGGCTTGAAAAATGTTAAGCAGCATCTCCCAAGGCCACGCTGGAGAGGCTGGAAGGGAAGGGCTGCATTTCACTGAGGGGGCTCCCAGCCCCAGAAGCTGTGCCTGGGATCACTTCTGGGATATTTCATGCTCTCAGTTTGTCCCTTTAAGTTCAGTTTTGCCTCTGAATTTTTTGGTGCTACTCCTATTTTTATGTCTGTGTCGCCCTTTTGAGGTAGGTGGTCATGCTGGGAGGATCCTGGGCTCAGTGGGGCTGGAGTCTCTCCAGAGGTTGGATTGACATGTTGGACATCTTGGACAAGGCCATGGAGTGAATGGACAAGGGGGAATGGTCTTAGGGTGAATGAGGTCAGGGTTAGATGGGATATTGGGAAGGAATCCTTCTCTGTGAGGGTGGGGAGGCCCTGGCACAGGGTGCCCAGAGAAGCTGTGGCTGCCCCTGGATCCCTGAAGTGCCCAAGGCCAGGCTGGACAGGGCTTGGAGCAGCCTGGGACAGTGGAAGGTGTCCCTGCCCAGGGCAGGGGTGGCACTGGATGAGCTTTAAGATCCCTTCAATCCAAACCATTCCATGGTTCTGTGGTTCACCCACTCCAGGTGCTCAGACAGGCCCTGCAGCCCCTTCACGAGGCTCATCCCACAGCCCCAGGTCTGGGTTTGGCCACCTGAGCTGGGAGAAGGACAATCCTTGTAGGTGCTGTGAAGAGGAATGAGGGTGGGCAGAGCTCATCCCCGACTCTCCCAGCAGATTTGCTTCCAGGGGAGAGTTTGTTTGCTGGTACAGCCCCAGGACAGGCACATCCACGGTCCCACAGAGCGTGCTTGGAGCTTTAGCCAGGAGCTGTCTGTGCTGGGGGGTTGTGACAGGCTGAATGCAGCCACCAAATCCTTCTGGAGATTCCTCCGGCACAGAACCCCACTGAGCCCTGGAGGGAGCTGCCCTCGTGTGTGTCCTGCAGCCCTCTGCCCCATCCCTGCCCACTTGGGCTGCTGCTCTCCCAAAAACCCGGATCCATGCTCCAGAAGGTCAGGGCTGCTGCTGCTGCTGCTGCGTTTGCTGTCTCCACTTCCTGGTGCTCACGACTGCTGCCCTTCAGAGGGGGCTGAACTGTCTCGCCAGGCTTCTGAGAAATGGACTTCTGTGCCCTGCCAGCTTGTTCCCACCTCCACCCCGAGCCAAGCACAGGATGCTTTTCACTCTAACTATCCGGAGAGATCTGCACTGAAGCAGCGAATTGCTCCATTACAGAAACTGTGGCTGAAAATGAAGTTGTTTTTCTAATGGGCCAAATATGTACATCAGAACGTTACAAAAAAAGCCCCGGCAATTGCAGTTTGAAATGACTTGGCAGGATCTATTTGCCTGCTATCACATTTGCTTGCTACCTGATTTATTGCCAGTGTGGGGTTTATTGCAGGAATGAAAGGCTATGAGCCAGAGGTTTGGGAGTTATCCCTGCAGGCTCCTGCCCTGCCTTCAGCACCCACCCTGCTGCACCTGGGGGGAAAGAAGGCAAGGACCAGCCTTTGAGTGAATACTGAGTTTGCAACCTCCCTGCTCATTTCTTGGGCTCTTTGAGGGGTTGGACAGGGTCACTTTGAGTGAGTGGCTTTGGAGGGGAACTTTTGGATGGAAACCATGGACATTGGGATGGTGTGACCCATGGGGAATTCACCTGGGGGTTTCAGTGGGATTGCAGGGATTTCTCTCTTCGTCCTCAGCTTCCAAACCTTTGTGGCTCTGGTCTGGAGGCCAGACTGTCCCTCTGCCACCAGCAAGGCTCTGCTAATGCTGTCCCTGGCTCTCCTTGTCTTCCCCTGTGCTTTCCACCAAGCCTGTGTCCATCCCTGGCAGCACATCACTCCTGGGAGCCACCCCACCAGGCCCCTCTGACCCCAGTGAGGTCACAGCTCTGTGGCTGCATGCAGGCCCCAAATTCCTCCTGGCTGGATCAGGCTGGGGAGGAAGAAGCAAGATTCCTTTTGCAAAATATGAGTCCAATAATCAAACTCACCATTAATCCCTGAGTGTAATTTAGCTCGGGGCTCAGCTGTCGCTCAGTGTGTCCCTTCAGGAAATTTCTGAGAGGAGCCCTTCTCCTGTGCCACAGATCCAGCTCTTCCCCTTGCTCTTTCCTTGTCTCTGCTGGCTCCTGCCCTCTCTACAGATCTTGACTCTCCTGCTGTGCTCAGGGACTTTTCATGGACCGGCTTTGCACCAGTGACCCCGAACTAGGGACACCTTCAAGCAGGTGCTGAGAGCTCCCGTTTCTGGCTGTCCTTTCCTTTGGACAGCTGTGTCTTTCCTGTGCTTCCATGGGAATACAGCCCAAGCAACCCCCGGGTTCTGTACTCCTGTGATGTGTTCACCAGTGCCTTTCTCACCGACAGAGGCTCCTCCTTTCAGCGAGGTAACGTTCCCTGTGCCATTAGAAATAACCATGAGACACATCCCAGTCCTGCAGTCTCCTGCTGTACCAGTTTGAAAGCAAACCAGTGAGAGACTCCAAGTCAGAACTACAATTTAATAGGAAAGTTAAAATCAATGCAGTAGTACAGGAACAGTGCCAGAGTCAGGACACAGCCTGACACCCTGTGGGGCAGGGCGGGGGCAGCAGTCCCATTCAGTGGTGCCTGCAGCCCTGCTGCAGTGATGGATGTGGCTCTGGTGAAGCACTGATCCTGTGGAAGGCTCTGGTGTTCCTCTGAAGCTCCAGTGGTGGTTCTGTAGCTCTTCTCCTCTGGGAATNCAGGAGATATCCTGGAGGGAGTTATCAGGGCTGGATGGGCCATGGACAGGAGATATCCCCCAGAGGGAGTTATCAGGGCTGGATGGGCCATTGACAGGAGATATCCTGGAGGGAGTTATCAGGGCTGGATGGGCCATGGACAGGAGATATCCCCCAGAGGGAGTTATCAGGGCTGGATGGGCCATTGACAGGAGATATCCTGGAGGGAGTTATCAGGGCTGGATGGGCCATGGACAGGAGATATCCCCCAGAGGGAGTTATCAGGGCTGGATGGGCCATTGACAGGAGATATCCTGGAGGGAGTTATCAGGGCTGGATGGGCCATGGACAGGAGATATCCCCCAGAGGGAGTTATCAGGGCTGGATGGGACACTGACAGGAGATATCCCGGAGGGAGTTATCAGGGATGTGTCATGGAAGAGATAAAGAGCCCTGCCCCACCTGGGTTTGACAGCTGGTGATAGAATACAGACTTTTGGTTACATCTTACTCTGTAACCCGAGACACCTGCTCATTCCTGGCATTTTGCAGGGACTGTGGGACACAGGAAGCACAGACAGCAAGAAGCTCTCTGTGGCCTCCACACAGGATGAGATGAACTCAGCGCTCTTTCCTTCAGGGAATTCTGTCACTGATCTTTTCAGTGGCACTCCTGAGATTCCTAGACAGTGTTTTATAGCCTGGTGGGAAGGTAGAGAGGGAAATAGCCCTGGATCTGCTGGGAGTAGTGGTCAATGCTGTGATTGTCTGGGATCGCTGTACCCTGGTGGCTTTTTCCAAGCTTGTCAGTCCCTGTCTCCATGGGCTCAGTCTTTATGTTTGTGGTTCTCTGCTTTCTTTACATTATTCAGAGCTAAGGGCAGTGACAGCAGGGTCCTGTCGCAGTAAAGCTGAAGACATTTTAACTGTGATTGACAGTGATCACTGTCACACAAACACCAAGTCACACAAACATGAAGGCTGGAGAACGTTGTTTCTCTTCTAGACATCACCCACTTGCCCTAAGCCAGAGCTATCTATGAACCATCTCCCTGTTTCAAACAACTTCTTCCTGTATATTCATCAGATTGCTTTATGAATTGCTGGGATGATGCTGAGGTGTGTGATGGGCTCAGCAAAATCAAATGTTTTGTGGTGTCATTTTATCAAAGACCCCAAACTGTGACAGGCGTGTAAGAGAAGAGAAAGTTTTTAGGGTTTTTTCCCCACCAAAATGGTTCAGTCTGAGCTTTGACAAAGACTCAGATCATATTTGAGCATGAGGTGATGCTTCAGCTCCATCAGGTCTGTTTGTTTTCCCACCTAGTAAATCTGAGGGGCTTTATAGAGAATAGAGGGCAGGAGCAAGCTGGAATTGAAGGAATAAGTACCCAGGCACCAGATCAATCCCCAGGCAAGCTCAACATCCAGTCTGAACTCCAGGGGAAGCAGCAGGACCTGTGACAGGTGGCAGGGCTGTGTTAGTGAGCACAGCGGTGGCACTGCTGGATTCCATTTCGAGGGATTTGAACAAAATGGGAAGATTTGAGGGAGTCTCAATACCTGTGTTTGGGGGAGACTGGGTGATTCAAATCCATTCTGCTTGAGCAGAACTTTCTGTTGCCACTTCCCTTCTCTGATGTGCTTAGAATCGATTTCTTGCAGAGCATAGAGTGTGTGGAAACAGAAGCCAGCCCAAATGTTGTCTGCAGAGTTTGACCTAGATTTTCCAAGGGATTTGGCTGTGCACAAGCATTCACTAAATCTAAATTCAACCACCTGTCTCCTTGTGCTGGTAAACCAAAAACTACTGATGCAAATGGACAAAGGCCTTTTTTTCCCTACACAATTCCTGATCAGCCCGTGGCAGTGCAGGGAGCACACTTGCAAATTGAACATGCAGCCAAATGTGGTTTTTCACAGCTAAATTCCCTTGAAAAGTATTAATCCTGCACACTAATTAGTCAGAGATCAGAATCTGATCCCAGGAAATATGCTCACTCAGCCAAAAATAGGAAGATGGTTGCAGATATCCATATGCATACATTCCTGTTCTGCATGTGCAGCGAGCTCTAAATGTGCAGATTTCAGAACAGCCTCAACATGAGAACTTTTTAATTAGGCTGGTGGCCTTAAAGAACATTTCCTGTCGGGATAAAGTGCTAAGTAGGGAAGAAGAACTATCTGGAGAACAAAATGCACTTTGCAGAAACACTTAGGAGTCTGCAGGCAGCAGATCAGCAGCGCAAAGATCCCCGGTGTCCAAGGCTCCCCGAGCTGACAGGGACGTGTATCAGAGTGGGAGGATGTCACTCTGGCTCTCAGGCACTGTCACAGCTCTGAGCCACGGGCTGGACAGGCTGTGGCTTTGTTCCAGCTCAGGGATCCAGGCTGCAGATCCGGCGTGTTCCTCGTGAGGGGCCCTGCCTGGAGAACCCAAAGTGTCAGAGGAGATGGGGTGGTGAGCGATGGGATCTGACAGGGAACAGGGAGCACATTTCCACGGCAGGAGCCCCTTCAAATGGCTCCAATTCCCAACATTTAGAGACTTTTGGCAGAAGCTCTGTCCCAGCTGCCCTGTCAGGCCGGGCTCTCCTGACCGAAGGGAACGCTCCATGGGGATGGTCGTTGTGCCCCACACTGTTGTCAACCTGGCGTGCTGGACTCAGGTGGTTCTGGAGCTTTCCAAACCTTTCAGGAGCCATTATCTCACCATCAGAGGAGTTTTGCCTCCAGTGGTCGAGCCAGCTTTAATTATTCCAGAATAACAACTCGAGCAACAAAACCTTGTGTTGTGGTGGGAGCTGTCCTCAGCTCTGGCTGGGACTGAGACCCTTCGAGCCCCTTGGCTGCTCGTGGTGGTCACCAGGGCTTGTAGGAGGCAGCTGGAGCTGAGTTTGCCCATGCAGGGAGCAGCTTTTGCCCCTTTGCTTTTGAGTGTTGTGCTCAGAGGAGCCACCTCACCTGGTTTCCTGCCACCCTCCCCTGGCTGCTGCTGGGCATCCTCTGCTCGGGCTTAAAGCATTCATTAGGGGCATAATTAACATTCTCATAGTTATGAAAGAGTAGGAATAGGGAAAATTAATTCCATCAGAAGCACAAATCAGGGCTGTGAGTGCTTCTCCTGACCTGAGGGGTCTCAGACATGAGTCTGGTGTTCTTATTATGTCACACCTTATACAAATAAGGGATAAAATAGCAGCTCCGTGAGCAAGGAGACGTTCAGGAGACAGAGGAGTAGAAACACGAGTTAGAACTTCTGACAGCAGAGTGCTGCAGTAGAGGGTTATTTTAGAACTCGCTGCCTCAAGGGAGTTTGCACTTTCTTGCCTCGCAGTCAGCCAAAGATGTTGATGCCAATTTAGTAGGAATTAAATGTATTCTCTCAACTTCAGGCATTTTTCATAAGTTGCCCTAAGTAAGATCCCTTTTTTCCCCCCTCTTCCACTTTCTCTGGGTGCATGGCTTTTGATCCAGCCTAAAAAGCAGAAGGTTCAAATCAGCCTTACAAACAGAGCTGTCATTCAGCTCTCTCCTTGGCAAAAGCTGTATTAATATCTTCTGAAGTGTCTCAGCCAATGATCAAAATCTCGCCTGCATTGCCATGGTAATGCAAAGGAAACTGAATTCCAATATGACAAAACCCCTCCTCTCTTCAGCCATTCATTATCCCTGACGTGGGACAAACAGGCAGCACTGACAGCAATCAGGTGTTGCAGCACTGGAATGGGGCAGGACAGGGAGCCTGGCTCTCCTCAGGAGTGCTGGAGATGCTTCCCCTCCCTTATCCTCGATGTATTTTTTTGTTTCCCATTACTTGGTGATTTTCAGAACCCTCAGCTCTTGGCTGTGCTTTTATAAGCCTTTTTTTCAATTATTTTTTAAATTTTCTCCCCGCTTGCATCTTAGATTTCACTTAGCAATAACGAGCTCGTGGCTGTGGGGGCTGTAGAGAAAATGCAGCAAGGCTGGAATAGTGTCCAGCCTTTGTCCTGTGCTCCCTCTGCTCAGCAGTCTGGGCCCTCTTCCCTCTCCATTATCCCAAGGAACTCTTTCCTGTCTCCTCACCTGCCCCCGTCAATGATCATTGCTTTTCCAGAATCACCTTTGAAACTCATAATTAAAAGATTCAAATGGCAAAACGCTTTAACACTGTGGTTTTCCAGCTGCCCTAAACTTTTTTAACTTATGTTTTGGAGTTTATTTCTAGGAAATCTTCACCTGCCCAGCTCAAACACCTCTGCAGGTACTGCCAACCACCTGAAAAGCTGGGGCCCAGCACTTTTAAGAGCCCTTGCAGAGGCGGATGGTAAATACAGGCACCGTTCAATCCTTTTACTCTCTAAGACAGGAGCCAAGACACTGGAGTCAGCACAAAGCACCAAATCACCTCCTGCCTCCGTCTTGTGGGTGAACTCCAGCCAAAGGGGGCTGCATGTTCTCAGCCACATTGGGCTCAATAATCCAATTTTCCACTGATGTTTAAGATTATTTTTTTCTTTGTGCCTTAAAGCACTTGTAAAAACAGATTCTGATGCCCACACTTGTTCACCAAGTGAATGTCCCAAGCCAAGTTCTAATGGGAAATTTTACCAGAAATGCACAGAAGTGAAGATATTTTCCATTCCAGGGTTCCTTATCAGCTCTCTATTTGTACTCACAATCAAGGAGTACAATCAAGGCATTTGTAGCAGCTTTCCTTGCAGAGTTGGTGTGTGCATGGCTTTCCTATGATACTTTCAAAAATGAAATAAATTCCTTTTATTTGGAAGAAAATCAAACATGAAATAGAGACAAACAGAAAGATCCTGACCAGTTCTACCTCGTAACCAAATTTGCTTTCAGAGTAAATGACAGAGAAGAAATAGCGTGTTTAAAAAAGAAATAAACAACTTGGAAGTGCCCAGACCAAGTCTGAATTCTGGGGCTGTGTTTTCCCAATAATGGAGACGTGTGGTGCTTTCAACCCTGTCTCCAGCTGAAATCCATTCAGACTCCTGCATAACCTCTTGTCCCCTTTGAGATCCCAAATGTTGTCACTGCTTTTCAAAGCCATCACTCCTGAGCCGTCTCTCTGGGAAGGGCACACGGCTCTAATAACAGGAGCTGCACGTGAGGGAAATCCATTGTCAGGGAGGTGCTCTGTAACAGGATACAGAGGACAGCATTGCAGAGATGTCACAATTCATCCTCCTGATAATGCATTCCCTGGGAGCTGCACAAAGAGCAGACAAAGAGAGGCATTTGTATGGCAGCAGCACCCCAGAGCCTTGACAGGAATTCAGGAGGAGCTTTGTATGCCGGGGGAAAAAGTTGCTTTCCCAATTCTTTTTATCCTCCCAGTGCAGAAACCACCCAGGGCAGAGCTGCTGCTCCTGAGTTACAACCAGTGACTCTGGCACACTGTGCCCATCCCTCAGGGCTGCACCCCCTGCCCGGGACATCTGCCCCCCAAAACAGGACACCACAAACACCTTGGCCCAGCTCTCAGGCTGCTCAGAAGGGAATTACCTCGTGCACAGCTGGCCCTGGAGCTTCCCCAGCCCAAGCTCAGGCAGACCCTGGCCTGACACTGGTTGGGAGTACAGTGTGTTCCACCCTTGTCCTCACATCCTTCCTCTGGTGATGGCCATGGATGGAGCCATCGGGCCACCAGAGGAACCTTTGGCCACCCACAGCAGTACTGATCTCCTTGCAAAGCCTGCCCAATGTCGTAGTTACGACAAGTTGAAGTTGCCCTGGGGAGCTTGGCCTGACATCCTCCCCGCAGATGTCCTCTGGTCTGCGGGCTGAGGGCGGAGCAAGCTCCCTCTGGGGGAGCACCCGCGGAGGTGAAGGAACGAGAGGGGCCCTCGGCATGGGGTTCCAAGGCTTTAATAGGGTGGCGGCATGATCCTAAGACCACCATGCACCAAAGACCACCATAGACCGAAGACAAGACAAAATGGGGGGTACATCACTTATAAATGGGGAGGAGGATCAGTCGGTGGGTGATGAGGCATAAACCAATGAGGAAGGAACAGGGAGGGGAAAGGGAACCGGGGACCAATAGGGATTGGGGAAGGGGCTCTTCCCATCAATGCAGGACCTAAGATGGCTGTCACCCTAGCTGAGGGAAAATTCCTACTGAGATGTTGGTGGTGTGGTTTTTCTTCTTTTATTTTCTCTTCTTCTTTGTCATCATTTCTCCACTGTATTTAAGCTTTTGCCACACCACCACAGCCCAAGACCTGCCTGTTGCTACCTTCCCTAAGAAGTTGATCTGGAGTCTGGAGGCAAAGCTTGGCCCAAGTCACCCTGCCATGAACCCAGATTAATGTCACCATCCCCACTCAGTGAACCTCAGCCCTCATCACCGGGGTGTCATTAGCTAATTGCTCTTAGGCCTCCTACCCAATCCTGGCTGGGCTGTTTTGTTCTCTCACAACAGATTGTGGAGCCAAAATCTGGGAAGGTAAATGAGTTGTCGGAGGTCCCACAGCCAGTTTGGTCTGTTCCTGTCCCCAGCTGTGTGACCTCCAGCTGCCTCCCCGCCCCGCTTCTTTGATTTCACACTTTTTGCAAGCCCCATGAAATAATCTTTTCAAATAAGTGCATTCAGAGAAGAAAAGCGTTAAAATTTACCATTTTTATCATGGAGTGAAGCCTGTAGATAACCCTGATCTAGGGTGGAACAGAGTGGGCTTCCTCTGAAAATGAGGAGCCCTGGTCCATAAACCTGACTGTGGCAGCAGGTCCTGCTCAGCAATGAGGACCATGAGTGTGTACAAGCACAGGTAGCTCTAGAGGTGATAATTACACACCAATTAATCACTGCCCAGGAACCTGAGAGCACCCCCAGCTCTCTCCTCAGCTCCTGCAGACGCTGGATATCCCATTAGAGAGGAGGTTGAGTTAACATCTGATACCCTGCTGTGTCTTAGCCACAAGAAAACCACAAGAAAACCACAAGTAAACCACAAGTAAACAGATGAAGAGCAAAGATGCTTTTTGTTGCAAAAAAAAATCTGAACTGTTGGCTAAATATTTACTTGTCTGAAGATGTGAGCAGCTCATGCCAATGTAAGCCATGATGCCTCCCTGTTTTACACTCAGCAAAACCACATGGAAGCTGTTAATTGATTAAACTTCCATTGTGCTTTGCTTGGATACTTGTGGGCAAACAAAGCCTTTTCTACTCCCACAGTCCATCTGCCTGGTTCATTAAAGGGTGGTTTATCCAAGGGTTGTGAAGCTGGACCACATCATGCCCATATCTGGTTTTCAGCCTCTCCTCAAATCACAGAATCTGAGAATGGTTTGGGTTGGAAGGGACCTTAAAGCCCATCCAGTGCCACCCCTGCCATGGGCAGGGACACCTTCCACTGTCCCAGGCTGCTCCAAGTCCCGTCCAACCTGGCCTTGGACACTGCCAGGGATCCAGGGGCAGCCACAGCTTCTCTGGGCACCCTGTGCCAGGGCTTCCCCCCCACCCAGGAAACAATTCCTTCCCAATATCCCATCCAGCCCTGCCCTCTGGCACTGGGAAGCCATTCCTTGTGCCCTGTCCCTCCATCCCTTGTCCCCAGACCCTCTCCAGCTCTCTTGGAGTCCCTTTAGGCACTGGAAGGGGCTCTAAGGTTTCCCTGGACGCTTCTCTTCTCCAGGTGAGCATCCCCATCTCTCCTAGATGATCCAGATCCCTGATCACCATGAATGGTGACACTTTCCAGCCACTCCTTCCCTGCAGGCTCATTGCAGAGCAGCCTCCTGGCCCTGCCTCTGCCCACCTCCCCCTTGGCTCTGAACTGCAAACTGTGGCTTTTCCTCAGCCCCTGGCACATCCCAAGGCTCTCCTTCCTCCCCCGCAGCCACCGTGGGGTGGTTGTGACACCTGGCTTGGCAGAGCTGGTGGCTGAGTGAGTTTTTAAATGAAATCTGTTCTATAGACTGGAATTCCCAAGGCTCCTCTGACCGAAGGAGACAATTCCAATACAACCTCATTAAAGACTAATGTGTGTTCCAGGCAGCCACAAACATCCCGGCAGCTCCCACGTGCCGCCGGGGAGAAGCGGATGGAGCGCTATAAAAGCTTTATGAATGACAAACTTGCCAAATTGCTGTTTAAACAAGGAAGCAAATGGGAAGACCATCTGCATCAGATTGAAACTGCTCATAATCCTGTCACTTGTGCCAGCATGGTGTGTTTAAGCTCTTGAGTTTTGGCACGTGCCCAAGAGACACGGAAATTTGTAGGTTTTGCCGCAATGTTCCTCGCTCCCAGACGGGATCTGAGCCCCCTTTGCCATTTCTGTGGGTTTCTGATGGAACAGGCAGCTGTCCCCCTTCCTTCATCCCAGAGTGAGCCCCTGCTGTGCTTTGGGCTCTGCAGGCTGGGGACCCACCCTGAGAACCCCCAGACTCTCAGTCACTTCTCACTGCCTCCCACCTACTGATCCATAGCAGAGACCATCCCATGCTCCTGCCCTGCCTCATCTCCAGTACCACACAGCTCATGTGTTCCCCATGAAAGGAGTGAAAGGGATTTGTCTTTACAAACAAACTGTGGGGTTGCTGATAGGTAAAGCCAGCTACTGAGAGGTGAAAGAAACAATGGGAAGAACCATAAATTCCATATGAAAAGAAAAAGGGGAGGGTATACATTAGAAGGGGGTCTGTATGAGGGGATTCAGGAAGTCTGTACCTCTCAAGTACCTCAGCCAATGGGGAAAGAGAGGGAAATGCACCTGGGAAATTAGGATAAAAAGGAGGCTGTGTCCTCCAATAATTTGAGAGACCCCATGGGAAATGCCCATGACCTCTCCCTTTATTCGAATAAACTTACAGGACTCCTCTGTCTGCTTTTTCGACATAAACCTCTGGTGTTTGTGGATTAATTTTCCTGACAGCCCTCAGCAAACCCCCACCAGGCCAGCAGTGTTGCTGTTCTGGCTGCAAAGACAAGAAAATGAGACATTAAAATGAATGTGTGAAGTTATGAGATGAGCCTGATCCTATCTTTCCGTTGCTGGACTAGAGTGACCTTCCATGCCCTGCCCCTCCATCCCAGGGCTCGACACCATCCACGGGCTCCTTTCCACTCCTGGCAATGAGCATGAACATGAAAGGGATTGGAGGCAAAGGCAAAGCACCAGCCCCCCTTGCTCATGTAGATCTTTATCTCATCTCTTCACACGGAGCTTTGAAAGACAACTAAAACAAGTTACTGATAATTAGCTCGGAAGACACACAAGCAATTGTGCTTTATCGTGTACAAGCTCTTTGATAATAGGCCAGGCCTTGTGCCATGAATTGCTAATTGATCCTTTCTTAGCAAAATGTTTTGCTTAATTAAAGGGTGTACTGATTTATAAACACCTCCCTAAATATTATTCACTTTTGCATCTGCTGAAAAGAGCTCAGGCTGTTCCTGCACTCCAGCATTCCCTTTCAAATTATTCCATTCTACCCAGCCACGCTCTTTCAATACTGATTGTGACAGATTGAGGAATTATTAAATCATAAATACCAAGAGGAAAAGCCAGTGATACACTCAATGGGAACTGTTCTTACAGCCCCCAAACATTTCAAAGAATGGCAAAACCAGAAGGAGATGGGGAGGCAAAACTGGAGCTTGTGGCCCAGCTCTGTTCTCCCTCATGCTGGAGTAACTCATGACCCAGAGCTCGGCCTGATGCAAAAGCAGAGGAAGGATCTGTCTGATTTTTCTTGGAATATTGCTGAGACTTAACTCAGTTCACACCTGACTCTCTGCTGTCTCTCATGGTGTTTGCATGGGGGGATCACCAACACATTTAGTCTCTGGCCCTGCACGGTCCAGGACATGCTTTTTCACCTTTTTCCCCTCTCAGTAGGTGGTGTCGAGGCTTTTTCTCCTGCAGTTGCCCTGTCCAGGTCTGTGCTGTGCTGCAGAGGAATGGAATCCATGGGTGGTGTTCCATAGGACCTGCCTGTCCCCAGAGTCCTGGTGGCTTTCACCTGGGGCTGGTGGAAGCAGGAGCCTGGTCAGGAGGCTGTAGCCCAGCTCAGAGTGTTTGGGATGCCTGAAAGAACACACCTGGAGGAGGGAGAAGTAGAGAGATGGACCCTGCAAGGGATCCAGGCAGCTGGGGCAGAGGTGTGGGGAACTTGGTGGGACCTGGGGAAGAGGAAGGTTTGGGGAGCTTCAGTTTGAGAGGGGAGCTTCAGTTTGAGAGGGGAGCTGCAGTTGGCAAGTTTGATCCCGAGGGTCTTTGGACACAGTAGGGTTTGGGGGAGCTTGGCTGTGCAGGGAAGGCCAGGCAAGGAAAGGGGCAAAGCTGACCCACACCAGCATCACCAGAGGGTTCAGCTCCAAGGTGGATCAGTGCTCCAGTGCCTCGGGAGGTGCTCAGCTGAACACGAGGTGATGATGGGAACAGTTTGCTTTTCCTGGAGCCCAGGAATGAGTGACTGCCCAGGAGGACTGATCCTGCTGCAGGGTGAGCCACGGAATTGTTTTGGTGCAGCATCATCCTGTGCCTGCCCTGTTCTGGAGGCTGCCCTGGCAGGGGCCACCAGCAGGGACAGGACAGTGGCTCGGTGCCCCTCTGGTGTGGCCCAGAGAGGACAATACTTGGCCATGCCCCCACCACCCGTGAGAGGGGCTAGAACCCCACAGGGAGCTGTGCCTGGGGGCTTGCAGCGATGCCAGAAGATCCCTGATGCCACCCCTCCCTCCCTCCCTCCCTCCCTCTCTCCCTCCCTCCCTCTCCCATGG
>VWZT01000096.1:131955-151858 GCA_013397055.1 Pachycephala philippinensis
TCCCTCCCTCTCCCATGGGTCACCCTGCTCTCCTCCAGCCCCTCAGCGCCAGGGGTGAACCACCCCCTTGCACACCCTGCTCATTTTCACGTGCCAGCCGTAACACAGAGTTTCTATTTACTCAGGGCAAGTCGGTGATTTACTTTCCAGCCTGTTTCACTTCCATTTCGAGCTGGATTACTGTCTGCTGCATAAATCCAGCCCGGAGTACCTGAGGAGCATCTGATGAGGCGCTGCCCTCTGGAATGCAGAGGTTATCGCTGTCAGCGCCTGGAAGTCTGCCAGCATTCAAATGGAAATTAATTGTCACCCAGTGTTCATTAATCACCCAAATACCTCCTTCTCCTTCGTGTTTTCCCACCTCCTCCTCCTTACTGATGGGTGGTGTGGCACATGCTTGTCACGAGTCTTCGCTTTCAGTGGTGGGAAAGAGTCAAACCCTCGCAAACATTGATAGGAAAGGGGTTTGGGCTGAGGGTCTGGTGTAAGCTGGGGTTCACTGATGAAGTGGCTGGAGAGAGTCAGTTGTGAACCCTCCCAAGCCATTCCAGGAGCTTAAACAGGGAGAGGATGAACGGGGCTGGGTGTCCCAGCTCTGGCGTGACACCAGGTGAGATGTGGCTCCTCTGCACGAGGCTTCTTTTGGGACTCTGAGTTTGATCAAAGACATCAAATGAAGTGAGGCACGTGATCAGTGAGCACGAGTGACTGCGGAGGAGAGGAAACATCCACTCGTGTGCTGGGAGGTTGGGCTGCTGGGCTGCCTTTGAGCAACAGCAGGATTCACTCAGCAGGTACATCCAGCTCCCACGGTGAGCCTGTCTTGATAATCAGCTCTAAACTCCTCTTTTACTTGAGCCCGGGTTCCCCTCGTGACCCCTGCACTCAGCACACCGTTTGTTTGCTCTAGAGCATCTCTTTTCAATGGATCTCCACCCCTGCCTGGGAATTTCATACCGTGGAGAAGGCCCTGCCTCCCCAGGTGAAGCTGCTCCACCATTAATCACCCCGGCTGTCAGGAGTGTGTGCCCTATTTCCAGGCTGGATGCTGCTTGCCTGCAGAGACATTAAGTATGCTGAGCACTGGATAACACACGCTTCTCTGCATATATTTGCAGCTTGATAATGTGACTCTGGCTGCTTCTCATCCTTAGCCTCTGATCCCTGGCTGGGGCGGATCAGGATTGTTCTGCTCCAGCCAGGGCAGCCGTGCCAGGGACATGGCTGGACCTGGCCCCTTATTAACTGCAAGATGTAGTTGCTCGTGGCTGAAATACTCAGTGTTTCTTGAAATGAGGAGAGTAAAAGGTTAAGCTGCCACAGAGATTCATATTAATCTGTTTCAATTACAATATGCACAGCACTTTTGGAAAAGGATTTGAGGCTTCTCCCACACAGACTTAGATGTGCCCGCATGAAATATCAATGTTTTAGGGTAGGATTTGCAAAAGCACCTCGAGGAAATGAGGCACCCACTTCTTATTGACTCTCATTGACTTCCCTGATTGCTTTTGAAAAATCCCATGCTTAATTATGGTTATTATGCCATAAGAAATGGTCTCTCTCATTACCACGGGCATGTCCTAGATACGGACAGTACTCACAGCTGTCTAACAAATAAAATAAAATAAAATAATAATATAAAGCAAAACACTGAGGTTACAAAGTTGACAAGTGCTCAGAGTGAAACAGGTGATGCCAGTCAGGCAATGTTTTGAAAAAATCCTTAAACCAGTCCTTTGAATGCTGCACCTGGAGTGGGAAGTGCAGCCCAGGAGGTCTCAGCTGGACACCCCATGTCCAAGCACCCCTCTTTTCCCAAGGGCCAGCTGTCTGAAGGATGATTTAGGAGCCAAGGCACAATGTAGGGACCTGCTTGGCTACCAACCAGTGGTCAAAGGGCTCCAGGTGAAGTTTGGGTTCCCTCTGGTGTTTTTTGAGGGTCAGGCTCAGTCTGACCGAGCACCCAAAGCCATTCATTGTTCCCAAAGCTGCTTATTCCTGTTGCCTGTCTGACTGCACTCCTGACCCTGCTCAGGTGCCAGCAGCAAGCCAGAGGGAAGCAGCATTCCCAGAAGGGGCTGTCCCTGCAGGAATGCTCTGGGAAGAGCCCAGGATGGTCTTCAGAAGGTTTGAGAGGCAGGAAGGTGTCAGGAGGCAGCATGGGGCTGCCTGTTCCTGGCACCATAACCAGTTCCCATAGCCCCTTTCTCACCCCTGAAACCTTTCCCTTGTGCATTCAAAGTTTTTCACTTCCAGCTTGGCCCCCTCAGGCTCTCCAGGACCCTCCAGCACAAGCCCCTATCCCGGTAATTTGGGATTTTGGACAAGATCCCAAGCTATCTCCACATGCTCCAGAGAAGCCACACGGACACAGCCATGCTCAGATGTTCTCCTGCACTGAATGGGGCATTTCCCTGGAGAAACTCACTGGGAAATCCCCAAAACATGGATCTCAGCCTTTTCCACCCCAAAATCTTTACAGAAGCACCGTTTTCATTTTCACTCATGTTCAGCAGAGCCTGTTGCTGGACGTACAGGCAGAGTGAGCAAATTCGAGCTGATCTGGAAGTGACTCTTCCTCCTGCAAAGGTTGGCTTTTGCAGCACCAACCATGTGAGGAAAAGCTGCAGAGCCTTTTGGGGACAGGAAAAATAAGATATATATCAGCTTTCAGAATCCTTTCTCCTTCACAGCAGGGTTTAGGAGGCAACCAGGCTGTAAGTACAGCTCTGCTTATTTTTGCTTTCAAACGGTGCCAAACCTTTAACTATTGATTGCAAGCAAAGGTTCATTAGGGAGGGGAAGGAAGAAGTGGGTTTAGGGAGAAAGGCAGAAATCCCAGTTCATCTGCTTAGAGGCCTCTGCAGATTAATAGAATTAATTTGTCTTGTGGGGGCATTAATTGAAGAATGTGCTGAGGTTAAGGACAAGGTCAGCTCTTCCCGGGGTAATGTCTCCTCCATAATTCACTTAGCAGCCCATCAGGACAATGTGGGCAGAGTAATCATGAAGGATGGACGTGCTGCTCCCGGGATCTCAGGGAACACAACCTTGCATTACGGATAACGTCAGGTGGAAGTTGCAGGAAGGTACCTGGCAGATGTTTTATTAGATGAAACATCCAGCACTAGCTCGTGTTTCTTTAGGATCAGGTCTGGATGACACGGAGGGACAGTTCTGAGCCAGCTCAGGGTGTCTGGTCCCTCTGCTACATGGCACACCCAGCCTTATGGCAGGCAGCTGCCAGTCCCACCCTCACCCCGAGAGGAGTCCATCAGTAAAAAACAGCTCAGGAATTGTTTCCAGGCTGTTTTATTCCACCAGAGTGACCCAGGCAGGGCTGGGAGCTGCAGCAGAACTCCGGGAAGAAGGACTCACCTGGGGTTGGTTTGCTGGGGGGAGGATGGAGAGGGCAGGCTGTGACTGCAGGGGCTGTGGCAGTGGGGACAGCAGGGGTGGAGGCTCCAGCACTTCCCCAGCACCTGGGATTGTCCCTGCAGCCTGTCCCACCTGTCTCAGGTGTGCCCTGGTGATGCCTAAAGAGGCCAACTGAGAAACAGACACTAGACAGGAGTGAGGGAATAAAGGTGGATATTTATTTGAAAGGCCTTCAGAGGCACACCCTGGGCAGGCCAAAGGCTGCACCCAAGATGGACCCCGAGTCACGAGTTCTTCACACTTTTATAGCTTTGGGCCATTTGCATCTCAACCCAATGTCACCAATTAAACTTTAGCTAATGATGGAATTTCCCCTCAGCTTGCCCCCCTTCTCAAGATGCTGGGTTACACATTTTGGGCCTAGGCCGGGCTGGGTGTCCTTGGAGAGCAGCCTGGAGAGGCTTTGTTCTGTCTGTCTCAGCATGAGAGAGCAGCAGCTCCCAGGCTGCAGGACACTGCAGAGTTACACACTGGGAATGCAGGATTTGAAAAATATAAAGGTAAAATGTAAGGCATCAAGGGCAGGTGTCCCACAGAGCAGAGGGACAGATCAAGGTGGGGGAAAGGTGAACAAGGGACAGGCAGCTGAGGCAGGCTGGGGTGAGGCTCTGCTTGCAGAGGACGAATGCAGAGCAGGGCTGGCTGTGAATGTCTGGTGGAGCAGCTGCCCCCACTGTCCTGTGGTGGCAGGAACTCGGGATCCTGCAGCTCCTCCTCTGCTCACACAGAGCTGGCCCAGCTCGGGCTTGGAGGATTTGACCTGCTGGAGGTTATTTGTTCACTGGACAGGAAGAATCTGCCTCCTGCTGCTGCCAGCAGCTCCTTCTGCACAGTGTACTCAGGGATGGCAGCCAGGGAGGATTCATGATGACCTCTGAACCGTGCCAGGCCCCTCCAGACACCCCTGCAACACATCAGGCACAGCCTGGGTCTGAGTCTATGCATTGCTCATCACCTGTTGTTCTTCAGCGACATTTAAACCCCAGACACAAGGTTTTAAACACCAGGACTATTTTCCCATGAGATAAATCAAATATTAGAGCAGGGGCTCAATATGGAGAGACTTTAAAATAAGACTCACATAAACCAGACCCACCTGATCGTTTTTCAGCTCAGTTTGGGGTCAGAGATCTCCAAAGGTTCATTTTAACCAAAGTTTCTCTGTAAGCTACAACAGCCAGAGCCCCGCATGGCAGAGAGGCAGAACGGGGCACAGAGACATCCCACAGCTGTGCCCTAGGACTTGTTCATCTCCAGAGCTGCCCCAGGGGCAGAAGGGGACAGGGATTTTTTTCCCGGGTTCTTTAAGGCAGAGAGAGCTTAAACCCCTGGTATTGCTGTTGGTCAATGTCTTGGGGTGACTTTGTGATACTCTGACCAAACCCCCGTGTTTGTTTCCCTTACACAGGTTGGTGGAAAGAGGGAGATACTGAAAGAGAAAAGCGTTCTGGAAGTTTGCTTTAGTTTCTTATTATTCTTTTTTACTTTTAATTCTGTTAGTAATACATTTTCTTTACACTGCAACTGTTGTGGATCTGTTTTGCCTTGAAGTTTTTTTCATTTTCCTCAATAATCCTTATTTCACCTTATAAAAATGAAGTTTTAATTTCCACTTCTCTGCTCAACTATAGCAGACGGAAATAAATAAATAAATAGGCTTTTTTGCGGTGCTTGGTGCCCAACCAGCATCAAACCACAACCATCATTCTCTTCCAGAGCAGATACCCAGGGAATGCCCCCAGTCCTGCTCCATTAATGAGCCCTGAGAAGATCAAAGCTGATGGCACAAGACAAAGGGTTGGTTTTGCACTCCTTAAAAGCTTAAGAGAAACGAAAACCTACACAAGAAACCATGTGAGGCCACTTTTACTGAGGGTAGAAAGTCAGGCTCAGATCAGAGATTTTGTGCCAGGCTTAAATGTCTCTTTGTGACCATGTTTCACCTCCCCTCTTTGGATGCATGATGACAGAACTACACTCCAGACAGCGCTCTTCTGAAGCAGCACAGACAATATTTGTTTGAATTTGCTTCTTTTTGTTTGGTTTTTTTCTTGCTTGTTTGCTATTTCAGCTCTTGTTACCTACCCACTGTTTAGATCACTGCTGTCTCCAGGTTTCTGAGAGTGACAGAACGGAGTGTTTGGGTTTTCAGGGGATCCATCCCACCTTCAAATGATACAGGAGATGGGCTGGGAGCAGTCACAGGCAGGGTGTGAGGTGCAATGGGTGCCCAGGGAGGCTCCAGGGCACCCCAAAAGCCTTGTCTCAGCTATTTTCACTGTCACAGGGGTTGAAGATGCTGGAGAACACCTGGCTACCAGCCGTACAACAGCCATGGGCAGCAGGAATCCACACCTGCCCCACCTGGGAACTGCAGAGTGCTGAGCTGGTACCAGCACTGCCTCTCACACTTCTGCACCTGACCTGGAACAACCTCGACAAAGTCTTCCAGGTGTCCTGTTCAGCCAGGAGCTGACTGAACGTGCAAAATCCTTTCAGCATGTCTGTCAGTGTTCCCTCAGCCCTGACAGCTGGCTGGGACCTTTGGGAGAGCTGGCTGCTGTCTGGGCTGGCGCTGGTGACAGAGATGAGAGAAAAGTCCCAGCAGCACTGCTGCCATCCGCCCGTGACCTCTGTGTTTAATGTCTTACCCCGAGGGCATCAAAGGTTTGTTCTCAGCCGCTGCTGGAGGTTTTGGAGCACAGGGGTTGTGCATGGATAATTTGTGCAATGTTCTTTTTCTGTGCTGCAGCCCTCTGCACTTGTAAAAGAATCACTGAAGGCATTTCCCTGACTCTGTCAGAGATTTGGGTCCTGCCCTGGCACCAGCCCCAGCCCCTGAGGGCCAGACAGAGCCTGGCCGTGCCCAGCCCTGGGTCTTCCTGGGCCCACAGGTCCAACTTTTCATAGAATCATAAATCATGGAGACCCCTCCCTGCTGGGAGATGGGATTTGCACCTCTCTGGCAACAATGTGCTCACCTGGCCAAAGCTGTGCCCCTTCTTACCACATCAGCTCTGCTCCCACTGCCCAGCTCTCCTGGGATATCTGCCAGCCAGCACCAGGACAAGTCCTACCAGGCTGAGCCATCTTCCTGGCCCCACGAGCTGCACACTGAGAGCTTTGGATGGGAGAGACCCCTCAGCTGCTCCTCCAGGATCATCGAGTCCAAGCTGTGCCAATCCCCACCGTGTCCCCAGCCCAGTGCACTGAGTGCCACATCCTTGGACACCTCCATGGATGGGGACTCCACCACCTCCCGGGGCAGCCCCTTCCAATATCTGACCACCCTTTCAGTGAAGAAATCCTTTGTGATGTCCAACCTGAACCTGCCCTGGCACAACTTGAGGTCCTGTTGCTGGTTGCCTGGAAAAGAGCCCAACCCTCACCTGGCTGCCCCCTCCTGTCAGGGAGTTGTGCAGAGCCAAAGGTCCACCCGAAGCATCCTTTTCTCCAGGCTGAGCCCCTTTCCTAATGCCTTACGTTTTAGCTTTTATATGTTTCAAATCCTGCATTCCCAGTGTGTAACTCTGCAGTGTCCTGCAGCCTGGGAGCTGCTGCTCTCTCATGCTGAGACAGACAGAACAAACCCTCTCCAGGCTGCTCTCCAAGGACACCCAGCCCGGCCTAGGCCCAAAATGTGTAACCCAGCATCTTGAGAAGGGGGGCAAGCTGAGGGGAAATTCCATCATTAGCTAAAGTTTAATTGGTGACATTGGGTTGAGATGCAAATGGCCCAAAGCTATAAAAGTGTGAAGAACTCGTGACTCGGGGTCCATCTTGGGTGCAGCCTTTGGCCTGCCCAGGGTGTGCCTCTGAAGGCCTTTCAAATAAATATCCACCTTTATTCCCTCACTCCTGTCTGGTCTCTGTTTCTAGGTTGGCCTCTTTAGGCATCATTCCCAGCTCCCTCAGCCGCTCCTGGGGCTCCAGCCCCTTCCCCAGCTCCATTGCCCTCACCTTTCTTTGAGGCCCAAAGGCAGCGACTCCTTCACACCCCCAGGTGCCAACACCTCACAGGGACCTTGGTGTCCCTCAGCGGAGCAGGATTGACCGGATATGGACCAGGGGGCAGAGCATCTCTGGAAATTTTGGTCATGAGACACCTCTGCTGCTTCACCCTGGACTTTCCGGGGCCTGGCCAGACCTGGTGGTCAGGCAGCGATTCAGGAGGGCCCACAGGGCTCAGGAGCTGTCCTGAGCTGGGCCATGCCTCACCCCAGTGTAATCCTGTGATCCAGAGTGTCCTGCTCCTGCACAGCCCCTGGCAGGATGCAGAACTGCTCCGAGAAGCAAACTGCAGCCGAGGAGAGGAGGTGATTGTGATTAAAGGCCGAGCTTTGTGCCTCTCCATGCAAATGAGTGCCCATTAGTCACCTCCATCCTGCCGGGCCTCACACAGCAAACTCAACCACCTCCGTTTGCCCTATTTTTAGAAGCACCATGATTTTCCAGCCACTCTGCTCATGCGTTTTAGACCTGAACCCTGATTTTCAAGTGGTTGGAGTTGTCAGCGCTGCTCTCAGCCAGGCACACGGGAGAGGGCAGAGGAGAAAGGAGTAAAATTTACCACGGACATTTCGGATGCAAATGACCACCTGCAAACAGATGAAAGTTGCAGCGTGTCTCCCGAAGCTGGAGTGTGTTTTATAACGTGTCATGAACGTTTCAGACAGTTTTTTGCCGACGGGAGATCCTATAATTAAGGGTTAGCAAGAGTCTGTGCTCACTGCTCCACTTAGGCTGGCATTGCCCACGAGGCAGCTCCAGCAACACTCGGCTTCAAAGGGATGAGACTCACCTGGTATTTCAATATCAGCAAGACATTAACTGATGTCAGCAAAAGGTCAGCCCCAGCCTATGAGGAAAAACCTGTTATTAATATTTTATTGGGTTTAGTTGCCTTAATTTTTTTTTACTAAAATTGTTCGGGAGATAATTAAGTCTCATCAGTGCCTGGAGTGCTTAGAAACAGAGGAGAATTCAAATGATACCGAACCCATCTTCCTCCCTGCCTTAAATTCAGAGCAAGGATGATAATGCAAATGTATCAACCTGTGTTCTCCAGCACTGTGCAGTAAAATAGTGCTTTTTTGCCCTCCTCTAGGTGAAAACCCCCATTTTTTTTGCGGAAACCCTCACACGTGTTTCACATCTGGGGTCTGAGCTCTCAGATCCTGGCCCCAGGTGGCAGGAGGGATGTCCAGGTGCTGTGCTCCAGATGGTTATCCCTCAAAATTCAGTAAGGTCTCCCAAAACCCATCTTGTGTTTGGGCTGTGACTCCTGGAGGCGTGAGCTTCACCTTTAGGGAAGAGAGGGAACAAGCCCTGCACCAGCCAATGACCAGAGTAGTTCTGGAAGCTGCAGAGGCAAGACAAAAGTGCCATGGACTCTTAATATTTAGATTCCACAAGGCATTTTTCCGTGTTTTCCACTACAGCTCATTATAGCCTTAAAAAATGTATGCAATGCATATAAGATTTTATACTCTTATATAATTCATGCCAGCAGTGTGATGGCCATTACCCACATTCTGCTGCTTCTCTTATTAACTTGTTACCCTGTATCTGTAATAAAGAGAAAATTGGTTCAATATTTGCCTTGCCCAATATCACTCCCTGACTAATCTGTTATTTTTTCACTCCCTCTCTGCTCCCAGATTGTTGGATCTGATAATTCATCCATAAAACGCCGTCCATTTCATTAATCCAACAGACATGGGGAAGTGGAGTGGGGAATTCAAAAGGAGGCCATAGGTCCCCCTAATCCTATAGGTGTGTGATAACAAATTCATGAGCCTGATCCCAGATTCAGGTGAGGAGAATATCAATGATGGCAGAGCAAACTGATGGCTCGAGACCGTGGACTTGAACTCCCCAAGGGTACCTTGGCAACTTCTTTATAAGCTGTAATAGGTTTGGCAGTGCAGAACTGGGAGTGGGTGAAAGAATGGAATGTGAGCAACGATTCGCTTTCAAAAACCGCCAACACCCTCCAGTCTTGAAATCAACATGCAGGGGCTCACTGACAGCCTGTGGAACACCCGCGATGCTTCAGAAAACTCAAAGGCACTTTGCTTCATAAAAATACAACTTTATTCCCAGTTGTGTCTGCTGTCATTGCCTCCCCTCCCAGACAGGATAAAAACAAGAGAAGGATCCCAGGAAAACCTGCTTTTTTTGATGGTAGGTTGTCATAGCAGGAATTTTTTGCTTTGTTTGGACATGTGTATGAAACTTTTCCTGGAAGATAATGCGGTGATCCCGACAGGAGTGATGCCTTACGTTTTAGCTTTTATATTTTTCAAATGCTGCATTCCCAGTGTGTAACTCTGCAGTGTCCTGCAGCCTGGGAGCTGCTGCTCTCTCATGCTGAGACAGACAGAACAAAGCCTCTCCAGGCTGCTCTCCAAGGACACCCAGCCCGGCCTAGGCCCAAAATGTGTAACCCAGCATCTTGAGAAGGGGGGCAAGCTGAGGGGAAATTCCATCATTAGCTAAAGTTGAATTGGTGAAATTGGGTTGAGATGCAAATGGCCCAAAGCTATAAAAGTGTGAAGAACTCGTGACTCGGGGTCCATCTTGGGTGCAGCCTTTGGCCTGCCCAGGGTGTGCCTCTGAAGGCCTTTCAAATAAATATCCACCTTTATTCCCTTACTCCTGTCTGGTCTCTGTTTCTAGGTTGGCCTCTTTAGGCATCACTGCTGCCTCCTCCCACTCCACACTCATTTTCTTCCAATTTCCCTATGAAGAGCCAGCGAGTTCCAAAGCCACTGGAAGGGACAGGAATTGACTTGGCAGTGCTGGGTTAATGAGTGGACTCGATGGTTTTGGAGGCCTTTTCCAACCTTAATGATTCTCTGATCCTCTGCAGCACCATCCCATGCAGCACCTTCTCTTTTTCTCTTTCAGAAAACAGGATAAAAAAGGGGCAAATATGGGCTGTCTAATAACATGCTAATAATCTGGCCACCAGCACAGGGAAACTGGGATGTGTTCCAATGGTGGGATGGACAGGGAAAAAACAGGGCATTTTTCCTTATTCTGATGGGGAATACGGAGTACAACATCATTAAACACCATTTACAGTAACCCAGTAACAGCACTATTAAACCAACAGGACCCAGTGTTTGCATGGAATCTGGATATGCTGCAGAACAACCAATGCCTGAGTGGCTGCAGAGTTTCTGATTAACCCACAGAATGGGGAAAAAAAAAGGAAAAATGGAAAAAAAGGGAAAAAAGGAAAAAACAGAAAAAAAGAAAAACTCTTTCCCCACATGTGGCTGAAGAGAAATTGGAGGCAGGAGGGGGTGGCATTCCATGGGTTCATACTCTGTAGAATGCAGCCCCTAAAACCTGCCCTAGAAATTGCCACATCACTGAATATTCCCACTAAACATCCCAGGATGGTGCAGCACTGTGAGATCTATGCAGCAAATACACCGAGGGTCAGTCCTAAACCCAGCTCAGGCAGCACCCGCCGTGAGCTTTGCTGTGAGAAAGAGTTTCTCAATGCAAATGATCATCGATTTCCTGACAAACTTGGAGAAACTGCCAAGAATTAGGGCACACGCAGTAAATGAGGAGGTCAGTGCATAATCATGGCTTTCAAAAGAGGCTTCCCAAGGATTTCAGAGCCCTTGTTTGCTGCTGACAGGCTAAAGATCAGTGATTATGCTGTGCAGTTCCCAGCTCTCCAGTTAAAAGAACAAAAGTGAGAAGTGGCTGACGAATGGGAAGAATAAAGCTGGAGTGAATCCTGTGCAGGGCCTGCTCTCTGGGTGACATCTCAACGTGATAATTCATCCACCTCAGCAGAGGGACAGACCTTCACTTCTGAAAACAAACACAAGAAAATGTTTCAGTCACATTTGAAGCATGAGCTCCTGTGACACCTCCTGAGAAGACCTGGCCAGTGTTAGATTGGTTCTGACTTCATTTAGCTAAACCATGCAGCCCTCCAAGGATGGATATTTCCTCTGTTACTGACCTGTTCTGAAACCACACCATCCTCCTGGTGAAAAGTGAATCACAGAATTCATTAAGGTTGGAAAAGACCTCCAAAAATACCAAGTCCAAACTTCTACAAATCTTTTCCCTATTGTCAGTTCTGCACCTCCCAAACTGAAATTCAATGTTTTCATAATAATCAAAGTACGTAGGATAGAATCACAGGATCACAGAATGATTTGGGTTGAGAGGGACCTTAAAGATCACCTCATGCCACCCCCTGCCATGGGCAGGGACACCTTCCACTGTCCCAGGGTGCTCCAAGCCCCATCCAGCCTGGCCTTGGACACTTCCAGGGATCCAGGGGCAGCCACAGCTGCTCTGGGCACCCTGTGCCAGGGCCTTACATACCGTAAAATGCTTTAATTATAGTACTACTCCTTGCTCCCTAATAAACCCCTTCATTTTATTTTTTGTAACCTGTTTAGGCTCTGGTTTCTCTCAGTGTCAGGGTCCGTGGTGGATGCACAGCAAAGCTTTCCAGAACTGAACTCTCGTGATAACACCTGAGAACTGATACCTTTGAAAGGCTTGCAAAATGTCCCCGCTATGTTTCTTTTACCATACCCGTGTTTTGTTGAAGTTCTTCTGAAAACCATCCCTCTTGCACTGGCTGCCTGCACACAGACACTTCAGCTTTTTGAAATTATAAGCAGTTTACTCAGAGTGTGGCAGTTTAGAAAATCCAGGTTGCTTCTGCACGCCTGGCCCTCCCCACGTGTGGTGCTGAGCACCTGGTTCAAAGGCAGAGCAGCCAGGGGGATGAAAGGAATACCTGGGACAGGCAGAAATGCTGCTCTGCAAAGGGGGAGAGCTGTTTGTTCTGGGAAGGTGTCAAAGTGCTGCTTTCCTCTGAAGAGAGCTGCCAGTTCCCAGCTGGAAATGCCCCAGGTGGGAGGTGGGTGCAGCCATCCAGCTCCCATCAGTGTGTGTCACTGGCTGATGTCCCCTGCCAGCACCTGGGAAGCTGAGGCGTTATCCAAGACTCCAGAAGGAAAGGAGGCTGATGCAAAAATAAATGTCCAAACGTTCTGTTTAACAGACCTGCTCAGGTAAATGAGGTCAGAACTCCCCGAAATTTGGCAGCTCTGTGATTTGATTTGCTGGTGGATGGCAGAGACTCAGGGGGGTTCCTGAAGCTCTTCCCTGAAAATCTGAGCTGTGGGTACCTGTGGTGTGTGGGCAGGTGGAGATTGGACAGAGCAGAGCAGAGTTGGGCTGTCAGGGGCTACTGAAAGAGGGAATCCTGATGCACTGACAGCCTGCTCTGCACTTGGGGAACGAGGGGAGCAGAAAGGCTTTTGTTATTTTGGGTTATTTATTTTTTAAAGATCCCTCAATAAAATCTATGTGGAAACCCGCTAAACTTGAGGTTCCCTAAAAGCTTCTTCTTGAGTTATTTTCTCCTTTCCCCGCTTTGATTCATATCCATATTAACTGGTCTCCACCCTCCACAAGGAGGAAAATGCTGAGATACCAGTTCTTTCCATGCCTCTTGGATGCCAGGAAGGGGGTGATATCCTGGGATGTGATGTGTGCAGAGAGCCCCAGTGTTTCTAAAGGGTTCAGTGATGCCACTCTGCCCTGCCCTGCCCAGCTCCCACTTCCCCCAGCAGCCAAATTGCCCCATCTCTCCCTGCCCTCTGCTTCCAGCTGGCATTTCTCCCTCACTCAGCCACTCACCACACAACCTGCTCGTTTGAGGGCACGTAAAAACACCAGTTGACACCCGGCAATTGTGGTGTTTGCTTTACACTGATTAAAAACCACTTTATTAGGCTGTTAACCCCAGACCCTGGAGCTGCCTGGCCCCAGCTGCCTTGGGAAGCGAAGATCCCATGGAAACAAAAAGTCCCTCCCCAACGCCAGAGCAAGGCTGCACTCTGTTAATAAAAGCTTGGAGCTCTGTGTCGTTCTCCCACCCACCCTGGCAGGGATTGATCACCACAAGGCTTCAGTCAGCACAAAGGACAGACCTGATATTTTCTAATTGATAGGGTATCTATCCAAAACCTATTCCCACACTTTAATGGGATCCCAGGAACACCGAGCCAGCCTGTGGAGGTGGGGAGCTCATCAGGAGCTTTAATGCTTTCCGTATGCAGCAGAAAATGCCATTTGCAGAGCTTCCTCCCCAGTTCCATCCATCTGCCTCTCCCAGCTATTCCTTTTGTCTCTTATTTATGGCTGTAATTTTGATGCCACAGTTACTGTACATGAGCTGCTGTATATTTCTCTTATTCGCTTTGAAATTGCTCTTTCCAGCTCATCTCGACAATCATTTATTTGCCCACAAAATAACCAGGCCCTGAACTATTTCCTGGCAACCAGTTTTGCAGAGCCCAATCACTTTTTTTTTTCCCTCTGTAATGGTGTAGATACATCCTTTATTATTGCACTTAAATGCTCATTAACAATTCATGGAATCTCAAGTGGCTGAAAAAACAGGTTCAGGAGCTAAATATTTCTAGAGAGTGTCTTAGCCCAGAGTCCTTCCCTGCAAGTGCAGGATTCAAAGTGGAGGAAAGCGCAGCTCGAAGTTGGTATTTTCAGGGTGATTGCATTTTTTAATTAACAGTATATTTAATCCATGCACAAAAGCAAGTGACACAGCTGCTCAGAGCCTGCTGTAATGGGCTAAAAATAATTCTGCACAGTTTATCCTTTATTTTACCAGCCTTTACATCGTGGGCACTGGAGACTTTGATGATGAACACCCTGACCCTAAAGCACGGGGTTCCTGTGGTTATCGCCTCCATCATGTGCATGGGCCCTTCTGAGTCCTTACCCAGCAAATTGTGGTCACACTGAGGTTGTGTTTAGGCTTTGGGACACATGAACACCCTCAGGACAGGATTTTTCCCTCATGGAGCACAGACAAGGATGGTTGAGGCAGGGAAAGGCTGTGACAACCTCTGCACCCACTGCTCAGGGCACCGACCCCAGGGCTCCCTGTGGCAGAGGATGCCCCGAGAAGAGGGTTTGGGATGATGTCTCCATTCCAGGGCACTGAGGAATGTTCTTTTTCTGCTCAATTTCACAGAGTTCCAGTGTTCAGGTAAACAGCAGAAAGGCAACTGTTGGCAGGTTGAGATCTTGTTCTTCTGCAGAGGGCTCACAAAGTCCCCAGTGCCTCTTTGTGCACCAGCTGAGTGAGAAAATCACAGAATCCTGGAATATCCTGAGCTGGGAGGGACCCACAGGATCATCCAGTCCCACCCCTGGTCCTGCCCAGACACCCCAACAACCCCACCCTGGGCATCCCTGGGAGCAGTGTCCAAACGCTCCTGGAGCTCTGGCAGCCTCGGGGCCGTGCCCATTCCCTGGGGAGCCTGGGCAGTGCCCAGCACCCTCTGGGGGAAGGACCTTTCCCTGATATCCAGCCTGACCCTGCCCTGGCACAGCTCCAGCCATTCCCTGGGTGCTGTCCCTGTCACAGAGCAGAGATCAGTGCCTGTCCCTCCACTGCCCCTCGGGAGGAAGCTGCAGAGGTCTCCCCTCACCATCCTCATCATCACGACCTTTAAGTGAGCAGCCCTTACATTTTAAGTGCTTCCCAAGCAGCAGCTGAGCCTTTCAAAGCTGCAGCAGCTGCTCTCTGAGCTCGTTTCTGCCACGAACAGCAGGAGTGAGATGATGTGATACAGAGGCCTCTGGGGCCCCGACACTTAATTGTCCTCTGTTGAAAAGCCGATCAATTTGGCGACTCTCCCCGGGGGTCCTGCCTTTATCTTGATCTCTTCTTTCTTTCCGTGTAGCACAGGGTTTCACACACATCCCTCCCAGCACTGGGAGCTCAGGAAACACATTTTTCTCTGGCTCCATCAGAACATCCTTCAGTGTTGCTGGTGAGCAGTGACACTGGGGGGGTTCAGTATCACAGGAGGAGCCTGTGAGCAGGGGAAATCCACGTTTGCTTCCCATGGTTGTCATGCAGTGCAAACTCCATAATATCCCCTGCAAGAGATGCTTTATGGTGACACGGTCAAAGGAAAGAAAGAAATTTCTGGTGTTTTTCTCCCAGGGAGGAGAGTTGGTCCTCACCAGACTCCTGTCCTGGGAGGCCAGAAGGGATGGTTTGACCTCATCTGCCAGCTCCTGTGTATGACAGACACCAGCACAAGCAGAAACCAGAACAGCATTTCTGAGTTCAGTGCTGGGAGTGGTGGAAATCCCTGGAGAGGAGGCACAGAGGCAGCAGGATGGGCAGGAAGAGGTGTGATAGAAATCCCTGGAGAGGAGGCACAGAGGGAGCAGGATGGGCAGGAAGAGGTGTGATAGAAATCCCTGGGGAGGAGGCACAGAGGCAGCAGGACGGGCAGGGAGAGGTGTGATGGAAATCCCTGGGGAGGAGGCACAGAGGGAGCAGGATGGGCAGGGAGAGGTGTGATGGAAATCCCTGGGGAGGAAGAGGTGGGATGGAAATCCCTGGGGAGGAGGCACAGAGGCAGCAGGATGGGCAGGAAGAGGTGTGATGGAAATCCCTGGGGAGGAGGCACAGAGGCAGCAGGATGGGCAGGAAGAGGTGAGATGGCTGCAGAAAGGATGCTACCACTGGTGCTGCTGCAGGAGGCCCATCCTGAGGGCTGGAAGCACAAGTGAGGTGGAAAAGTTGTCATCAGAGATTTTTGGTGTGGGTAGACCCCATCTGTGAAAGCTGGCAAGAGTGACCAGCTGGCTTCTCAGGGTCCTGTCCTTGGAGACAGCCTGGTTCTCCTGGTGATCCTGGGTGGGCTGAGGCAGGCAGCTGTCCTGTGCTTTGTATTCCAGCTGGCAAAGGAGAAATCTCAGGGCATTCCTGGTCATCCCTCGTGGGCTCTTGCTGTCCCTCTGTCCGTGCCATGGGCACAGGGGGTGTGAGCCAATGCACACACAGGAGTGGGGGCTCTGGGCAGGGCTGTGGGGGGCTCTGCCTTGTGCTGAACCCAGTGGGGCTCATCCTCATGGAATTGTTCTGAGCACCAGCAAGCGTTCCCACACCAGCTTCAATAATTCTGATTCAGGTCAATGGCTGCTGCAGCTGAGCCAAAGTGGCCTAGGCACGGGTGGAAATGGCCACCACAAGGAGCATGGGCAGCTTGGAGAGGGGACAGAGCAGTGGGGTGCTGATCACGCCACAGCTGATTTAGGGAGCAGATGTAATTCTGCCAGTACGGTTTCATTTGTAGTTGATGTTAGCTGGAGGCAATTGGTTTTGAAAGAGATACTGGATGCCTTAAATAGCAAATATTCTTCCAGTGCCTGGAGAAGACAGACATGGGGGAGATGCCAAGCTTCCCACTCATTTTCTTCTCCTTGGAAATCTTGTGATGAGCCAGGGTGGCATGCACTGAGCTGCTCCCCAGCAGTCTGAGCCCAGGTTAGAGCTGTGCCACACTGGAGCTGTCCTTGGCACCCAAACCAGCAGCAGTGGGGAAGAGATGCAGAGCTGGCTGGTGGCCCTGGGAGCAGTCACTGCCCCAAGCTCACAGTGAGCCTTTCCTCCCGACACCCCATGGTAACTGCTGGAAGGGCAAAGTGGGACTGGGAAGGGAAAGCAGAAGCTGCCAAAGATACTCACAGCAATTTTCAGGACCAAAATAATTTTATTCGTGGGCTAGAAGAATTCAAACTTTGAATATTTATCAAAAAGCTTTTTAAATGTTGTTTTTTATAACAGCATTCATGTTAGTGGCAGAGAAGGGGACGTATAAAAAATGAAACGAGATTATTGCTTGTCTTAGGTGTGTAACAGAGTCACTGTCACACCATTTGTCATACTGAGACCAAAGCTCCAAGGTGGCCCTTTTCCCACAAGCCAAGAGCTTGACCCGTCAGACCCAGGGGCGTGCTGGGATGGACAGACTGTTTCCATGCTGATCCATCAGTGTGACTGTAACCACCCCTTCTCCCTCCCACAAACTCTGCCTGGCTCCACTGTGGTTTGTTTGCCCACTTCTCTGCTGAGGAACCAATATAAATAATCAACAGTCAGACAGACTGGTGCTTCGCAGCCAGTGCAAACTCTCTTTTTAGGCTGTTAGCAAGAAGCCCCAAAGCCTCATGCCTTGCTTTTGTCTTCTGTAGATACCACTTGTCATGGAACGGGCCTTTCATCTCAACAGGACTTTTAACTTCAAATGTGTCAGATCTTTAAAGAGCTGGAAAACAGTAACAGGCAGGGAGAAACTTTATTCTAATTTGTTAGATGTGAGAGGAAAAGGAGGATGCAGCCATTTCAATGAGCACAGGCTGCGTTTGGATGGAGGCTCCTGTTCCTAAAGGATCACTGGGTTCTTTCTTCCCAAAGGTTCACTGAGGCCCTGGCACAGGGTGCCCAGAGAAGCTGTGGCTGTCCCGTCCCTGGAAGTGTTCCAGGCAGGGTTGGATGGGGCTTGGAGCACCCTGGGATGGTGGAAGGTGTCCCTGCCCGTGGGACAGGCCCTTTCCAGCCCAAGCCACCCTGGCACTCCCAGTGCCATGATCCACTGTTAAATCCAGCCTGGTCACAGCGATTCCTGCTAAGGAGGCAGAGCCAGCCTGTGCTGGATCAGTGCCACAGTGTGTTTGAACATTCCACAGCTTTACTATTCATATTCCACACTGAGCAGCCTGGAATGAGAGGCTGTCCCAATGGACAGAGCTGCTGCTCCAGCTAACGAGGCTGGACTCATTAACAGCCGTGGGGAGGTAACAGTCACACTGCAAAGGAAACTCTTCCTTGTGCCTGCTCCAAAGACCAACTTCTAAAGTGGTTTTGTGCCTGTTGTTTGTTTACCCAGAGCTGAAAAGGCTCTTTGATGTAGCCATATGCCGTGTGGAATTAAGGATCCTTAATCAAAAACCAGAAGGAAATTATTATTTCCTGCTTTGTTCTGAAGTTGAAGTGAAGAGGCATCTTAGGCACAAGCTGAAGAGACAACTCCAGCTCTGGTGTTCTTTCAGCTTTACCAAAATTGGCCCAGCATGGTGCCTGGCTCACGGTGGGGAATCCCAAATCCTGTCAGGGTATTTGTCTGAGGAACAGTCTCCTTCTGGAGAGAGTCGGTTCTGAACATGGGGAGAGATTTTGCTGTCGTGTGTTAGACCCTGATGAGATGAGTTAGAGCTGTGCTGAGCCAGGGGATAAAAAGAATGACAGGAAATAAAGATATTTTTCTGAATTTTCTTCACTCTGAAAGATTTGGGCATTGAATACAGGGAGCCTGCACTAGAATGTAACTGGAGGTATTTAACTCCTGGCTCTTCCCACTCTCACAGGCAAGGGAGTTATTACTCTGCAGAGTCTTTCCCTACTTATCACTCTGTTTGAAGTCACATCACCTGGAGTCAAGAGAATGTCTCAGTTTTCATTTTTGCAATATTTTACTCTCTGTCATTGCACAGAATGCTTGAAATATAGCAGTAAATGGAGGTTAGGAGGAGAGTAGGCAAATAAAAACCTGACTGCCAATGGATGCTAAGAAGGACCCAAAGCCTATTGTAATTTTTAAATCACTCCTCATTTGAAGGGGAGAATGAAGTGATTCATGATTTTTGGATGCTCTGGGTTGGCAAAAGCATCATTGTCTCCTTTGTGCCTCTGCAAAATTGTATTAATAAGGCAGCATTTACCCATTGCAGAGTGTGAGTGCTTTGTGCACTTGTGTAGGGCCTGGTGGAGAAGGGCCCTCACAGCCTTCAATTAGGCTTTAATACAACATAAATGACAAACCCCATTGTTATTGCCAGTTCCAGGCTGCTCTTCATCTGCGCTTTCAGTGACAGAAACAGGAGTGAACACCTATACTCCAAGGCAGCAAACAACCACATTTTAAACTCCGCGAGGGAGTCATTTTAATAAGTCAAGTTTCTCAAAGCAAAATTATCATAATGAGTGATGAGCCAGGTGAGTGTAATAGGAGTGACATGAAATGCAGAAAACGAATTAATTTTCTCCTGCAAGGTCTGGGAAAGGTCACAGAGAGGCAACACAGATCGTGGTAGAGGATGCAAAATGCTGTAAATATTTAAATGGCTCCCAGAAATCCCTGATTTATCCCAGAACATTAAAGTGTCCTCGCTTTGGAGTGGCAGCAATGTGTCTCAGCAGTTCCTGTGGTCTGAACACAAAGCACATCCCAGCTCATGGATGGGAGGGGTTTGGGACTTTAAGGAGGAGCACAGGCAATAAAGAGAGGGAATGGGAAGAGGGTTGGCCATGGCCTCTGGCATGTTTCATTTACAGGCCCCAGCCTGGGCCACGTCCGTGGGATGGGCAGTCACTGCTGGCTGATGGCTCTGCAGGAGCCCGTGTGAAATGAGGAGGTGGCTCCAGCCCAGTTCTGGGTGCCCAAGTGTCCTTCCCATCAAAGGCACCTCCTGCACTGGCAGCCCCTGGCTCTCCTCTGGCTGTGGAGGTGATGCCTAAAGAGGCCAACCTAGAAACAGATACTGGACAGGAGTAAGGGAATAAAGGTGGATATTTATT
>VWZT01000104.1:4127-31790 GCA_013397055.1 Pachycephala philippinensis
CGCGCGGGCAGAAGTTGTGATGCGGCGGTGCCCTCCACTTATGAGCCCCGGCCTGTCCCGGGCGGGATCAGGGCGACTGCTGGCAGCCCAGAGAGGCGCTTCATCCCCACCACGGGAAGCCGGTATGGCAGGGGTGACTGGCTGGAAGCGTTCCGTGAGGTGGCACCTCCTCTCCCCTGGGGTGATGGAAAGATTTTGTTCCGATTAGGTCGCCTCAGGCTGTAACTTTGCTGAAGGGTGTAACCTTTGAAGCTGTTTTACGTAAACTATGAGGTGTGCGCAGTGCTCGAGTTGTGAAAGTGAAGCATAGCTATTACCTGACACGAAAGGCACTGGATGAGTGGTACATTTCAGGGAAAGTGACTCCGAAGATGCATCTTCTTACAGCAGATGAGTGTTGAAGTTTTCACCTCAGCTGAGTAATGCAGGGCAGTGAGATTTCTGCCTCAAAAGAGATAAAGTGTGTATCTTTACAAATACGTGGATAAAAGTTTAGAAATAGAAATTTAACTTTTGACCAGGATGCAAGCATTAGTGGCTAGATGCTAAGCCTAGATTTTAAACCAATAGCAAATGACTAGATTTTTGTGTTCTACAGACTGGTGACAGTGTGTGCTTGTGAGAGCTGGTCTATAAGGAACATTATGTACAATGACATGTTTTTCTGAAGGGGCCAACTCAAGGAACATGAGTCTAGGAGTTGTGTAACCTGCTTAGCTTTGTTCTGTGCTAGCGTACCTCTTTAGGTATAGATGTTTATGTAGGACAAACCCGAGGTTTTTACCCCAAATTCTTTATCTGAGAAGCAGGGAAGATGAGCCTGTAATGAGCTGTGCTTTTCTGTGTAGTCTGACAGTGGCCAGACCAATTAGCATGAACATTTTAGTTAACAGATGCCTTGCTTGAGAAAACGGGATAGTGAAATATTGTAGCTGAAGCTGACTACATGAGCTGCATTTGTGAGTTTGGTACTTAGTATATCCAGTTTAGGACACAGTTGGGATCATGTTCAGTGAAGAGTTAGGGAATTCTTTTTCATGGTTTCACTCCCCATAAATGTTAATTTTCTTGTAATTACCATAATTAATTCTAAAGTTTCCTTCTTGTTTGTGGGTTGCTTTTCTGTTTCCATGGTGCTCATAAGAAAAAAGGTCAGAAGTGTTGCTCTTGCACAAGTGAAACTGGATGTTGAGAACATGAAACGAAATAACTTCAATTCTCTTAGGGCTGTGATAAAATAATATTTATTTTAATATTAAGAGTAAAAAAGGGCAATTCAGTTAAATGTGAGATGAACAGAAAGCAGTACACTGAGGTGAAAACTAAAACCCCCTGAAGATTGCTGTATGTGTTGTAAAAAATATTATCTAGACGAAATCCTTATTTTATCTGGTTAGCGCTCAGTATGGTTAAATCTCTGCATTCTGTTAGTAGAACCATGATCCTGCTACTGAGTACTGCTTACTGTAGTTCTCTGGGAACTTCCAGAAATCCTTTGGATCTTGAAAGTGGTGGGAAGCCTGGCTAAGTAATGTCCTTCTAAAAATGGAAGGTATGTGAGGTTATAAGGGTGTAGAAACCTAAGTGAGTCACTGTTTATGGGCTGAATTTCAACAGCATCATGTTCTTAGCTTGCAGTAGAGAACAATTTCAACTAAGATTTTGAGCTGGAGGCATTATTTTGCAGTTTTTTAGGAATGTCTGTATCCAGTTAATGTAGTTAATATGCTGTACTGTAGTTTGCTGTTGTCTGATCTTCAAAGACAAATGCAAGAACTTAAGTGGGCAGTACTTCACATGTCTGTTTTTAAGGGTTAAAATAACCTAGAACTACTGGAGGAAACCTAGTGTTGTCATTAATCTAGTGCTTCGTATTACTGTTGTTTTGGGGTTTTTTTCTTGTAAACGCCAGGAATAACACTACTTTGTTGAATAGGTTGGTGTCTGTTGCTTTACTGCTAGAAGGACCTACCATTCACGTGTGGCACTGAAGAGTGACCAAGATAATATTAACATGTACTGTAACATGTACAGGACATCTTGTGCTCTCTGAGGTTCCACATTTCTGCAGAGTTGAATGACTGTCTACTAGCCACAGAAGTCAAGCTTTATTCTAAGTTGAGGTGGAACTTTCAGAGGAAAGAGAATAGTAATGTATGCATAGTTCTTGACTGTGGTGCAATAGTCCACTCTGCAGTTAGCCAGAGAAGTCTACTGAACGTAGAAACCTGCAGTGATGTCTCTTGCTTTCCCTCTTGAAGATGGTGGATCATTGTCTGGAAGGATTTTCCTAGAAGGCCACAAATATTTCCTTATGCTGGAACAAAGCATATTTTAACCTTCATCCACCACAGACTATTCACATCTAGTTTTTTTCTGTGTTATATGTTAAGTCTGAGTAAACTTGTTCTTAGAGAAATTCAGAAAAGCAAGACAAAAATCTGATTTCCAGCAGCATATTCTCTCTCCTAATTGGAAAGCCTGTGAAGCCATTCTTGATAATAGAAGTTCTTAGTTTATTGATGAAAGTGAAGGAGGTATCTTGGCATTTTGACCTACTAGAGCAGATTTTCTGTAGGACCAAGTGACAGTCATTGTGGGATTTCAGTTTTAAGCTTTCAGTTACAATGCTGGAAAAACAGAGCAATAAAAATATATGGAGGTTTAAATTTGAAAACGTACTGGAGAGCTTAAGGTTTTCTGTAAGACTATAAGAGTGTTAATACCTGCTTAGGTTTTGCGTATAACTAAACATTCACACTGTTGTATTTCAGCAATATCTACTGTTTGTGGAAGATAAGAACTAATGTCTTTTGTTGGCTTCTCGCATCATCCCATCCCACCCTGTTTGAATTTGAATTTGGTGAAAATTTGTAAATGTCTACTGTTAAAAACCCCCACTATCTCAATATCTTTTCCATAGTGCTTATGAAAGTAGGGGAAAAAAGACATTGGAGCCCAAAGGTTTCTTTGCCAATATATGTAGGAGGCAGTGACTGAAATGACTTTTGAAGTCAATAATCTTGTTGGTGAGGAAACCACTCCTAACCTGTTTCATGGGAGACTGAAGTCAGCAGGAGGAGGTGAGAATATTGAAGCTATTTATTTACTTGAGGTGAAAGTCGCTGTAAATCAGGCGTACTTCACTAGAAGAAATTCAGCTCTGCTTTTGAGCACAAAGAAGTATGGTAGTATGCATTGTGTTACTTAGCTGTGCAAGTTGAATATTTAAAGTCTAGTTTTAGTAAAGTCAGACCCATGCTGTAATGCCCAAATATTTAGGGTTTTGTTTCTGTAAAATTTAACTGAAACCGTAGAGGGGTAAGAGGAGTGGAGGAGCTTTAGCTTTGCATAAGAACATGCTTGTCGTAAAGTAGCTTCAGTAAAACACGCGGTTAAAAATCTGGCAATAGGTCATGCCTTTATTATATGAGATCTCTAGCTTCTGGGTGACCTGGGCTGGCACATGAGTAGTGGATGGAATCTCATGTGAGTTTAAGCTTCCAGACTTCAGGTTTGTAAACTGTATGTTTAAATCCTTCTTAATACTTACAACTTGGGTGAATTTCCCGAAGGCTAGAAAAGCAATACTTTTGAAGTCTTTCCCTCAAGAATGGGAGTGCTAAGCCTATTCATAGAACAATTGAGTTTCATAGCAGACTCATCCCAGCTTTATTTTGCTTGGAAAATCGTAAACATTTTCAGCTGAAGCTGTCCAAACCCCATCTGCTTCAGGCAGAAATCTGGGGTGAGAAATCTTCAGCTGGAGCAGTTAAGTTTTTGAGTTTAGAGACAGTTTGAAGAAATCGTAGAGGGGAAGTAATTGCCATTCTTGGATGAAGCTGGTAACAAGGAGCTGTGTAGTGTGAGGAGAGTCATCTGAAGTCTTCAGGTCACATATGATCAGACTGCATGCCAAAATTCCCAACACAAGGAATCCATCTTATACTCAAAACTTACCTGATAGTAGGTTCAATAGGCCTGTGAATGAGTTTTTATTATATGGTTGCAGAAGTTTGCTGAAACCATCTTCTTGTTAAATTGTTCCTGTAAAGCTACTAATGCATTTGACCATTCTTGAGTATGATTGTCTTTATTATTTAAAGCATCTAAACAAACTGAAGGCAAAGCAAAGAAGCATAGGTGAAAACAGAATACTTTATACGGTTTTGTATGTATTACTTAAGCATTAGGAACCTGGAAGAGCATTACATAATCTCTAAGAAATTGCAGCCAACTTTAAGGCTGTATTTTATGGTATGTGTATTTACTTCCAGAATCACAGAATACGCTGAGTTGGAAGGGACCCACAGGGTTCATCAAATCCAACTCTTAGTCCTGCACAGGAGATCCCCAAGAGTCACACCGTGCACTTGAGGGTCACACATTCAAATAATGTGGTTCTGATAGTTTAGTACGTGTACTTTTTAAAATTAATCTGGAAGCTCTTAAAAAATTAATATTTTTTTATATTATAAAGAACTCCACAAACCCTTAGATGCAGAGCACATCTCAGGCAAGGTCTATACTGACCAATAGGTGAGGATTTTCCATGATGAAATGTAATCAAATGTTGATATCAATAATACAGATGGAAGTTAAAAGAGGATTCTTTTCTTTAAAAGCTATTAATTAAATCTCTAGTCCTAATTATTTAACTGTAAAATTACACAAAAATGTTGTTGGTTATTGGGGTTTTTTTGGTGTGGTTTTTAGATTTTTGTTGTTGATTATGGAAGCTTGAGATAATATCCAGTTCTTCATTACAGGTGTCCTCACAAGCTGATGATAGCCATTTGCTCTCGCTGGCACCACTGTTGCTGAACTTCAGTTGCCTTTGCTATAGAAGCCCATACCATCATACAGGAGGTACTTGACCCTTCTCATCTAATCAGCACAGGGATGGATGACTCTTTCTGTGCTGCTGAGGATCTCTGTGCAGCTTTATATTTTGACATGCTTGCTTTTTTTTTTTTTTTTAAATGAAAGTATCGAATAATCCCAAAGAACATCCAGAAGACACCATGAACTTTTATTTGCTCAATTAGAAGGCTCCTTAGTATGGCAAAAGAAGAGAAACCTTGCTGCTCTAACTTTATTTTACAGCTAGAAGTTAATGAGCAAATGTTCCTTTAATGAGATTTAGAGTTGCATCCAAGAGGAAACTACCATATCTAAATTAACAATTTTTTCTGTATCTCAGTAATAAAGAAATAAATAATCTTCAAAGCATGAACTGCTTTTTAAAAAGTTTAACTTGGAAGAGGTGCAGACTTGAACCCCCTGAGGTCATTAGCTGAGACTGAGCATAGCTGCCTTCACCATGATCTTCTGATAAAGTCAAGAAGTCTTTTCTTGCAGCTCTTGACTTTCAGCTGTTTTTGTATACTAATCTTGTACACTGGAATCTATTTTTGATTGTGTTTTTTTCAGACCAAGAGGTAAAATATGTTGGTACCACCTATGCACTCCACAAATAGTTTTGTAGAAAAGGTGTAAAACCTTCTTGTTCATTGGAGAATGTAGACTTTTGTGCTTAATTTTAGGTACAGAACTTCAGGAAAAGTATCAATGTCTTCTCAGAGAAAGCTAGTCTTGTTGATTGAGTACGAAGATGACTATTGTACATTTATCGTGGTGTTTATACTGGGATTGATGTGTAATTGCAGACCGTGTCAGCAACAAGATTCTGTAATTTCTTCCTATGTTTTGTGGCTTTTTATAGCATGCCAGACTTTCACACTGTGGTATGATCAAACTATTTGGTTGTAACTGATGTTGTAGAAAAGCCTTTTTTAGAATACGGAAGCTTTCATATTCTTCCTTACCTAGGAATTCCTTTTGCTGTGTGCTTTCTGTTGAGACTGTGGGAGTCTCTGTGAGACTATGATACTTACTTAAAATACGGTTTATTGACAGTAAGTCATTAGATACTGTCCGATGTTATTACTGCCCTTTTCCTTGAGTCCAGGGCAGGTTGTTAGCTGTTGTATGACAAACATAAGCAGTCAAAAGGGAGCATATTGTCTGACAGAAAGTCTAGTTTGTGTCACCTTGTTGTTGGGATTTTTGGTGGCATTATATCTTCAAATGGTCTTGTAGGCTGCTCTGAAATGTGAATCTTGTGGCAAGAAATTGACAGAACTGAGTCTAATTCGGACCATATTCTCCAGACACTAACAACTTCTTTGGTTACTGTGTTATGAAATGTTGTGGGCTGTCTATATTCTGTTTTGGATCTAGAATATGGGTCTAGAGCCTGTCAGAGAACTTGGTTGTCCAGGTAATTCAGCTACTCATGTATTTCTCCAAAGAGAGCAAAGGAAGAGCAATGATTTTATCTTTTTTTTTTCTTTCTTTTTAATTGATGAGTAAATTCTCCTTCTTGAAATGAGGGAATGGTCTGTCATTTGCATCTGTTTATTTTTAACAGCAAGCCATGAAATCCAAATCAGGACAAAAAGCACTAGTAAGGCTAACCTAAGGTTTCTTTTTTATTTCTGATGGTGACTCAGGGTTTCTTTGGTGTTTTTTTTCAAGCAAGATGGAAGTTATTTCCTATTTAGGAAAGTAAATCTGTATTGTTTTTGTATGAGACTCATAGGTGTTGCTATTTGGTTTGTATTATTGTATTGCAGGATCTCTGCTAAAAATGCAGCAGCAATAAGGAGGGGAGAGTTAGGTGAAAACTTTCAGGAGTACCAGAGAAAAAGCAATATGAACAGAGTGTTTTTATGACTGCAGAGTATGTATGTAAAAACCGTTAAATGTGGAGAGAGTGTAGTCAAGCCCACACTTCAGAACTGGTCTGCTGTAGACATGTGAGAAGGAGCCTGTAAACCTTGTAGATGTGCAGTCTCTTCTTAAAGATATTTGCCTTCTTATCCTCTTAATATAGTGGATTGTTTGAGGAGTTTCATGGTTCAGGGCTGGAAATATCTTGGACATTCGACAGTTACTGATACATGTCTAAAAAACATCACTGGTGGCATCAAAACTGCCCTATGTGATGGAAGAATATGGGATGTTTTAGTAGAATGATCACCAGACGATGTATTTTTTGACAGAGTAGACTGAATGGAACCTGTAACAAGTACTGTTAAAACTACAGTTGCTTGAGGAGGAAATGGATCTCTTGGAGTTGCAAGCACTTGAAGACAGCCTAAATCTATAAAGACACTAACTTTCTCAAGTGGTTGGCTACTAGATTCCCTCTTTATTTAGCTTTTGTCTCTGTTGAAGCTGTACTTCCATGTGAAACAGTGTCACTGTGCAGTTACTGTAAAAACCTGACCATGTGCCTACTACTCTGAATGTTGTTAATACATGAATTTTAAGATACCAGAGTCCTTAAGCATTCTTTTCAGATACGAGATAATCCAGGTGCAGGTTACAGTTTTTCCATGAGAAATTAAAAATACTAGTCAGGTTCTTTTTCAGCTTTGAAATTGTAAGCAAATGGAGCACGCTCTGAGAATGGCTGAAGTCCATAAACTAAGGGCCCGGTGTTGTGTAATAAAGGTTATTGAAACTTTTTTGGCCTGAGCCAGTCCCATTGCCCAAAACTCACTGTTACATGTGGAAAAGTTGATTTTGAGTTTTCAGTTACTAGGTGCTGGCTAGAGATATGTTTGAATGCTTCTGTGGAATGTAATTCCAACAGCCTTCTGCAGACAGAAGAAGTTAGGTTTGTACATCAGTTTTAAGATGGAGAATACCAGAAATTCTGGACGTCCACTTTGCTTGCTTTCAGTACGTACCCAGCTGGATGTTACAGGTTCTTGATTTCTTCAGACTAATACCCTCTGGATCACTCCTGACAATCTCTTAACCAAGGTTTTTAACTGAACTTGAACTTGAAGCTCTTTACCCTTATGCATTTCCTGTTCAATTTGCAGGGTGCATGTAATGCTTATGCAGAATAAGATTTATGTCACTAAACTTTTCATTATACTTTGTTAATTAAAGAGCTTGTCTGCATTCATTATGGTTTATTTCATCTGTATTACTAGATACAGGCACATTTCTTGGAAAAGAAAACCTCAGAAGATGCTTAGAGGCACACTTTCATAAGTGATTAAAGATCTGGATTGTCAAGTGGAATGGCTGGATTAAGGTCACCCTGCTCCTGGATCACACATTAAGATAAAAACAGTAGATAATGTGTTCCTATAAGAATTATTATGTTGGGAGGTCTTTGTACATGCTGTAAAAGCCATAATGAGCTGTCCTTCTGCTGGGACTTGTAGTTAATGTGATAGTAATTGGTAAATTACTTGTCAGGCAAATTTTTTTTTCCCAAGTAATGCAGTATCATTCACACTCTTCATGATTATGCATGTTCATGTAAGTGCAGCTTCTACATGCTTTTAAAGTAATTTGTGGCTTGGTGTTTCAAGACAGTTCTTCTAACAGTAGTAGTAGGTAGGTATCAGTTCCAGTATTGCATTGCTGCAGCTGCTCTTGTGTAGTAGTGTAAGCACAGTGCTGTGTTACGTTTAAGTATTTATAACAACTTTCCCTAGGAGTATTTTGAAATTGATAGTGTCTGTAACATATGATGGTGAAAATACATTTGAAAGATATGATCTGTTTATCAACTTACATGTGTTTAGAATAGTGACAGAGTCTTAGATGCAGTAAAGCTAGTTGCTGTTTAGTGTCATTTCATTCAGAATATGTTACTGAAGCCTTACAGGCTTTTGAAGCATGCCAGTCTTTAAGAGGAATTGAAACAGCAAGTGAAATCTACTAAGGAAACAAATGCATCTTTTTCCTACTACAGTAGGATCAGAAGAGCTAGTAAAATTTCGTAAATGCCTGTTCAGTTATTTTTGCTTTAGTACGTGTTCTAGTCACCAATTAAGAAATCATAGCTGTTGAAGGAGATTGATTATCTGGTACTTGTGTGATTACTGTTGTTTCTCATTTGCATATATAAACTTGTGAATGACAAGTGACCTTAAATGCTTATTAAACATGTAATGTTTGTTTGTTTTCTTTTAATGTCCAGGCAAACATATTTTTAGGGAATCTTCTTAGTATCTTTTATGTAGCAGAAAGGGATAAAATTGTCTATTGTAATTCAAGAAAAAACATCATGTAGTTCTGCTCTCCTGTGTGAAATGGTTTTCTTTAAATGCTGTTTTCCAGCTTTGTTACTCCAGTGATTTCAGTTGTCAGTGATGCGGTAATGCTAGGCATAGGTATACTTGCAGATTCACACATCAGTTCTTGCAAATCAAAAAGCACGTGGTTGGTTCTACTGTTTTAGTTTCTGTGTTACTCTCTTTCTAGAAGCAGACACTGTTGCAGTGTATCGACTTGGTCTAAATTTATGCAGTTGCTCATGCTCAGGAACATACTTCTTGCTCATGCTGTAAACAGGACCTCTTTCCCTATCACGTTGGCAGACACTGCAACCTGCCTAATGTGAAATGTGCTTATAATAACCTTGTGTCTGTTAGTGTGCTTTGAGACTTAAGTGTGACCTTACTAGCCGTAGAATAATCTGGTGTCATAAAATATTCCTGCAAGGAGTATAAATGATAAAAACAGAAGGGAAAAAAACAAACCACAATCACTTTGGCAGATCATAGAATAATAGAATGGTTTGGGTTGGAAAGGACTGTAAAGATCATCTTGTTCCAAATGCCCTGCTGTGAGCAGGGACACTTTTAATAGACCAGATTGCTCAGAGTCCCATCTAACCTGGCCCTGAACACTTCGGGAATGGGGTATCCACAGCTTCTCTGGGAGACCTGTTCCAGTGCCTCACCACCCTCACAGAAAATAATTTTTTCCCAGTATCTAATCTGAACCTGTTCTCTTTCAGGTTTGAAGCCATTGCTTCTTGCTCTGTTACTACATACTCTTGTAAAAGATGCCTCTCCATCTTTCTTGTAGGCTCCCTTTGGCAACTGGAAGGCCTCAATTAGGTGACCCTTAAGCCTTCTCTTCTCCGGGCTGAAAAATCTCAATTTCCTCGTAGGAGAGCTCCTCCATTTCCATCCCTCCGATCATGCTTTTGGCCTCCTCTGGACTTGCTCCAACAGGTCCATGTCCTCCCTGTGCTGNCAGGGCTGCTCTCAGTCCCTTCATCCAACCCAGCCTGCGTTGGTACTGGAGGCTGCCCCAACCCAGGTGCAGCACCTTGCACTTGATCTTATTAAAGATCTCTTATGAGATTCCCATGGACCCACTTCTCCAGCCTGTTCAGGTCCCTCTGGATGGCATCCCCTCCTTCACGTGTGTCAGCTGCACCACTCAGCTTGGTGTCATCTGCAAACTTGCTGAGGTTGCACTCAATCCCATGGTCAGCATCATTAATGAGGATTAATTAAGTAACTCCTGTCTGAGTATGGACCCCTGAGGGACACCACTTGTCACTGCTGTCCATTTGGACTCTGAGCCATTGACCACTACCCTCTGGATAGCTTTACTGCCACCATCCAAACTTTCTTATCCATCTAACAGTCTAATTTTTTATAAATTATGTAAATTGGACAACTTTGCAGTCATCAGTTTATTTGGCTGACCATTTAGTTCATGTTCATCAAAGCTGACTTCACCAAAGGGCAGAGTATTTAGGATTGGAAGGGACCTCTGGAGGACACCTAGTCCAACCCATGCCCACCAAGGCAGGGCCACTTTGAACAGGTTAGTAGGAGTGTGTCCAGGTGGGTTTTGAGTGCCTACAGAGAGGAGACTTCTCTTACTGTTGTGCAGGAATAGGTAATCTGTACATGGTGGTGTGTGTATGCATGTTTGTAGGGAAGGCAGCTTCTTACTCAAGGCCTAGTTTTGTTATGTCTTTGTTTCTGCATATGTTAAATGTAACTATTTCTGGACAGATTCCTTTTTTCCCCTCTTTTTTTAGAGTTGGGGGTTTTTTACCTTTCCTGCTAGTAGAGATAACTTACTTGTGGATCAATAATATTACTTATTCTGCAGTCATAACTGAAGAATAGATTGCAAAGACTAGACACAAGACATCTTTTTAACTGAGTGTTAACACTGTTTACCTAGTTATTGTAGATAATTCAGGGTGTTCAGATGTACATCTCTACTGAATTAACTTTAAACTTTGAACACTGCAGTACCTCAAAATATTTTTCTGTCAGCCTGCACAGGACCTGTCCTGAGAGAACAGGAACAAAGGAAAGCAAAGCTCTCATCTGTGTGTTGCTTACATACCTTTGGTCTACCAGGAGCAAAATCATCCTTTTCTCTCCAGCACATTAGCTTTCAGAAGATTTCCTCATACCCCACAGTATTCTAGGAACTACACTGTAATTTCTGACACAGCCTGTACAGTCCAGCTGGAACAGAAAAATGGAGGATAAGTTATGTGTCTCCAGTAGCATCCGATTTATTATTTCAGAATTTGTCTGTTTTGCAGATGTGCTGCTGAACTTTCAAACCATTTTACAACCAAAAAAAATCCCTTGGTAGGGGTTTAATCTTAATGGTGGCCAGGAGTAGTGATCAGAAGCAGTAGCAACTCCAGCAATGTGGATATTCCCTCCAGTGCGTTTTTGCATCAGTATTTGTCTTTATTTTGGGTTTATATGTACTTAGAATATAAGAATAATGCTTTAAGCTTATTAACAGTGAAAATGCTTGTGGTGTGGAAAGCCCCCAAATCTGGATTGTGATAGGGCTGCAAGAACACTTCTATGACCTTTGTGAAAGAGTTGTCAAAAATGTAGGAACGTATGACATGGTGGGACAGAAAAGGTTGCTTAAGCAGCTTTCTTCTCAGTATGAAGTGCTAAGCTCAAAGGCCCAGGCGTATGAGGTGGTATTGGTAGTCACCTGGACAATCACATTTACTGGAGATTTCTGCTTTAAGACTTGCATTTCTTTAATAGTTATAACATGAAAATCTTCAGTATGGTTTTGTGTGCTTTGTGTTGAACTGGTTTGAAAACAGGCAGCTGAACAAGGTTCTTTCCCATAGCCGTTGACCAGACAGCTGTGTCAGCTTCAATTACTTTGAATCAAACTATGAATACTCCTCTGTACAGGTCCCAGCTCTGGGTACAGTAGTTATTAGCAGTAAAGAGAGTCAATTTTTTTTTGCACAGATTTTAAGTTAATGGAAGAAGAACTGGTTCATTTCTTGACTGTCAGCTTCTGTTCATAACTGTCCCCTGCCCTTTAGAGTTGTTTTGAAAAAGCAGAGGGGATGCAGAAAGAAATATGGATTCCACTTTCATCAGTCCTGAGATTGTTTAAATGTTACAGAAAACTGTATTAGTGAGAAACTGGAGAAGTGCTCCTTTTTTTTTTCTGTTCCTTCTTGCCCCCTTTTTCTTGTTGTGCTGATACTGCCCATAAGCTCATGAAAACAGTTCTGTTTGCAAAGATTCACGAAACATCAACTGGTGTTGAAAGTAGCACCTGTTCCTGAAAAAAAGGGTAGATAACTTTTTTGTTGCTAGAATAGTTTGGAAAGGTGTGAGTTTTTTAGTCATGCATGTTTTTCTGCTACTGCAGTGTGAAGTAAAATGTAGCTAATACTAATTTTGCTATATCAAAGCAATGCATTATACTGTCAGGTGAATCAAATCTCTGCTTCAAAGATGCTCTAGGTCATTAAGGGTGTTTAACTGAGCAAAGCAGCAGTACAGATTCCTGTATTTCCTAGTGCGCAACTTCTCATTTTTTGGTGTTTCTTAGCTTAATTGTAGGTAGGGGACAACAGTCTGTAGACATGTCTGTTTCTAGTTTTAAGCCTTCCAGTGATTTTCATTGAATGAAATTATGGCTACAGTTAGCTTGATGAGTTTGGTTTTTTTTATACTCAAGACATAGGTTTTTATTTATATGTAAGATATGGGTTGCCTCTTCTGGTCTGTGCAATTATTGTCTATAAAAAGAAAATTTGAAAACTACTTAGGTACCTTAAGGTAGAGTTTTACAAGTACACATTTCTTTTTGACAGCTAGAAGATGGACACACTTTATTTGACTACAATGTTGGACTAAATGACATAGTTCAGCTTTTGATACGTTCTGATTCTGAAGCTCCTACCACTGCATCTGTGACAGATCAGGATGGAGAAGTCAATCCCTGTGCTGTTTCCAACTGCAAGAACAAAGTCAAAAAAACGAACAGTGGATCACCTAGTCAGCCATCTACATCATCTCGCTCGTTTCTCATTGATCCTGGCATTGGATTGTACAAGGTATGTACAAACTTTAAAAGCTGGAAACTTGCCTCACTCCTGTGGGTTTAATTTTATTGTTAAAAATGTATTGTTTTATTGTATCAAAGAGTGTATCCTCATTGCTTTCTTTTATGATTTGATATAATTCCCCAATTTGACGTAAATGAAATCCACTTAATTTAAACTGACTCTTGGAGAGTCACGAGCATGTCCGTGTACCAAGCTCACTTTTCAAGAGAGTTCTCAAACTGACACACTGTGTTCTTCAAAGCACAATCTTGAAAAAGTTCGGAGTAGCTAAACAAATCCTTTCTTGTGGACAAAAGAAGCTAATAAGGAAAACGTGTTAAAGTGTAGCTTTTACCCTTCTGTTTTCTTCAAGCTTGCCAAATAATTGTTTTTGTACTAATGTTTCAGTGCTGCATTAGAACTAGATAAAGGATAGAAGTATGCGATTTCTTTAAGCTCTATGTTATGTAGTGATTCTTTTCTTAAGGTAGATTTTTTAGGAATTACGTGCCTAGTATTCATTTAGTTTTGTACCTTGTTGAATTTTTCAGTATTGTCATGAAGGATTACATCAGAGTACCAGAAGTTTAATTTAAACAGAAAATGGGCAGTTTACAGATTGCTAGCTTATTGAATATTTAGTAGGATGTGTGTATATGAATATATAAATGTATATCTATCTGTAGGGAATGATAGCATTTCACCTTCTCCTAGGGTATTTCTCTTAGCTAAGATTTAGCCATAAAAGTAATTGTTTTGCTGGAAAATGTCCACAATTACCGAGAAGGAAAAGGGGTTGAGGTTGTGGTAAGTGGGCAGACTTGCTACGGTTTTGCTTTAAGTCCTTGAAGAACTGACAAGTCTGGCTGAGAAAACCGTGGGCTGGGCCTCTGGCTTATCTTGCGCCTGCCTCAAGCAAGGCCCAAGGATGGAGCGATGTCTGGAGTGAAGCAGAGGCCACATGGCCCTGTGCTGTTTCAGTGGGGCACAGAGGAGCACCTGCACCAGCCATTAGCCTCACTCCCCCTTCACCATGTATAACAAGCCTTACTAAAAGTCTGTTTTCTTTAGGGAGAGAAGGATGTGCACAAAAACTATCAGGCAGAGGTCAGAGAGCCTTTACTGCCACCTCAGCAGGTGGAGCAAAATGTTCCTTTTACCTTTTATATCAACTGTAAATTCTGACCAAAAGTTACTAAGATCTGCAGTAAGTCCTATTTGCGTGTTAACTTTCACACACCTAGGAATGCCGGTGAAAAGAGAACGTGTTTGTGTAAGACCACAGTCACCATAACCCCACCTGTAACATGAAATTGTTCCTTTTGTGTAGGACCAAAAATTACAATATAGAAGGGGTATTTTTGGGATAAAAGACAGAGGGGGAAAACACCTCTGCTTGCTTGGGATAGGCTGATGGACTGTGTCTCTCCTCCTCCCCTGAAGGGGTGCATTTAGATGGACTTTGTACCTCCCAGTTACATTGGAGCAGACCCAGGAGTATTTATTCATACACACATATGAATATTAATTAATGTTTGAGAATATTTATGATTATAGATGAATATGTATTAGTATATATGGATATTTATTAGTAAATATAAGTATTTATTTTTATATATGAATATGTTTATAGTGCTAGCAGATCTCTGTTACTATACTTTCTGTCATGACACATATTAACACTCTGTAGTTAGTGCATTGCTCACTGGCAATCCTGAACCCACCTCCTGTTGCTTCAATAAACTGCACTATTGATGAATCTGGATTGTGGATGTTACTGAACACAACCAGAATTAGTGCTGAATTAATCAGAAATCAAGCCCAGTGCCACCTAGCCCTCTAATCTCTGAAGACCAGCTGGAACACAAGGGAGTTAATTTTCTGCCAAATTTCTGTAGCCTTAATGCAACAGAGGCTGCCACGCATATACAAGGTAATTCCGGTTAGAGTTCTGTTCATTCTCTGAGTAGTCAGGGTGTCACAAAATCAGTAGCTTGAATATGGAGACACAAGCTTGTGTGCTTCCTTTTTCTTTTATGTCCATTTATTACAATGGGAAGAACTCTAGTTCTTCACTTCTGAAGAACTTTACAATTACTCAACAAGTGTAAAAGATAATATGAGAAAAGATGGGGAGAATACTGGGGAGATGGGGGAACACAGCAGATGGACTTGTCTGAGGAAAAGATTACTAAAATGTATGTTTTTCAAAAATGTTAGATTTCAGTATGTTAAATAGTAAGTGGTCTCTTAGCTGTTTCGTTCAGGGTTAAACCAGAAAGTATGACAGAGAATGCTGATATGAGCAAGCATACCCAAGGAAACCTATTTTGTCAAGTCAGCTGAAATTTTTGTGATGTCTCTTTCTAGAGACCTAACACTTTCTCCTTCATTACTTACGAAGTGATTAGTTTTTCAGTCAACAATGTGTTTTCAGTACACCTAGAGAAAAATTAAGGGTGTAGTCATTTCAGTTTGCTGTTTGTAGATAACAGTATGAATGTATACAGAGGATTTCTAATTACAGTATTTGAAAACTTTGAACAATGTATTTTTATCCAGTATTGTAATTCAAAGGTCATAAACTTGTTTAATTAGAAACCAGTAGAAAAGGCCTAGGGCCTAATAAACTAAGGTACATTAGGTGGCTGAATAGGTGGATATATTTAATGATCTTGGATTTCATTGTCAAACAATAAGGAATTGTTTACTTACTGGAAGAACTATTTTGTTACAACTTGCTCTGTCTGAGCAAAGTCCTGTGCTTCGTTGGATCTTCATCCAGAGCTAGACCCAACAAGATGCCTGTTACTCCATACTATGGATAGTCCCAACCTCTGTGCCCTGCTCTCTCTTTCTGATTTCAGCTACCAGAAGTAAAGTTAGCCAGTATGGAACCTGCAATTAAAAAAATAGTAAAAGAATAATGGTAGAGTTGACATTGGAAATAAAAGTTAATAATAATTATATTATTGTTAGATGGTAAAAATACTGATTTAAACAGAGTTCCTCTGTGTGGTCATTGTATATTATGTAAATCAGAATATTTTAGCTTGTTTTATATCCCAGTTGTACCTGACATCTGATATCGTTTTGTGAGCTCTGAAGGACTAGTAGTGGATGGATTTATGTGCAGCTCTTGTTCCTTTTTACTAAGAAGTGTTAGTGGTGTCTGGTCTAAGAACTGGGAAGCCATCCCAAGATGGACTTGGCATGAGTGAAGAACACTAACTTGACTAAGCAATGGCCAAAAAGGAAGAATACAGGATGAGTTGCAAGAGAGCGGTTACAGTAACACTGATTTGGGCATGCAGGAATGATGTTAGAAAAAAACATAGCTCATTCAGAAACATGTGCATGTTTTGTTTTCTGATTCTCACATGGTCAATTTTTCTTCCAAAAAACTCTGACTGCAGCAGAAACATTTTAGCTAAGAACTCTAGCTTGGAATAAAAATCACACAAATGGAATCTGTAATTAAAATCAGTGTTTGTTTAATACTGTTCACAAATAGCTACTAATAAAACAGTTCTTAAACCAGACACCACTCACACAAAATAGTTGTATTATGTTCCTCAGAAGTCTGTGGTAGTAAGTATTTGCTCTTACTCTTTGCAAGTGTGGAAAGTATGTTGTGTAATTATTCGCATCAAATGACATTCAAATTAAGTATGCATGCATTATAGAGGAATGATTAAGGGAGTTTTCACTGATGTATTTTTTTTTTTTTTTTTTCAATTTTTTATTGTTCTGGGTCTGGAGATGATGGATTTTAACTTGGCTAACATGGTTTCTTTGGCATTTCCATAACTGGTTGCAAGAAGTAGCAGCAGATGGGGGGAATCCTTAGTGGTGTGTATCTCATTCAACTGTGTTTTGGAGAAGAGGAAGTAAAGCACCACTTTGAGCTGCAATTCAAACACGTAAGATTGCATAGGGATGCCTTCATGAAGGTTCCTTCTAGAAGTACCAGAATCCACTGTTCGTGTTTAAAATAGATTGATAGATTTAAAATAAGGCTGTCCTTCTCTGATTTGTTATTATGTGGCTGAAATTGTCATCCTGGTAATAAGCTGTACTTTGAATACTGTAGGTTCTAAGAAAGATTAAAAATAAAAATACATGTTGGTATTTTACGAATGCGGAAAAAGAAAATAATATGTTTGGGAAGTTATCTGAAGAAGAGGAATGGAAAAACAGGAAGTATTCCTTTAATGGGATAAACTTGTTAGCTGAAACTGCTGTCAGTTGTGCTTTCAGATACCTAAGGATTGCTTCAGTCTAAATACTAAAACTTACTGAGTTTTGCTCCTGTGAAAATACAATAAGATTATTCATACCTTAGAAATTAGCCTTTGGAGTGTGTGAGAGTAAGTATCTGTCTGGCACAATGCTGGTACTTGACAAAGACTGTAGCTTGAACCTATGTGTATTTACATATATGAATATCTGCATGTGTCTCCTTGATAATTAAAGATATTTTCTATATGCAGCAGTTCTGTTGTAATATTTTTTTTATAGTTGGTGTACTGTCGAAGTGGTTTCTAAATCTTTTCTTTCAGTGTTCTCAGTATTATTAAAGGAACATCTGTTTATTATCTGAACACTTGAGAAAATACGACATGGTTTAGAATAGTAAAATGGTTTGGTTACTTAATACCAGTAATACTGTCAGTACAGAAGGGATAAATTCTGGAGATTAGTTTAATTTCTTCCAGTCATAGCATTTTGGCTGACTGGAACTGTTTGGCTAACTGGCAACCCTGTTAGATTTTTTTCCCATCTGTCCTTGAGTTTTTAATGATGAAAAAAATCTTGCAGGACAGAAAGGTAGAAAGCTAAGTAATAATTCCAAGTTGGAGGCTCAGGAAGGTCTGTAAACCCTTTGGTTGTGAGCTGGTATTTTAATACTGTGTGTGCTTTTTATAGCCATAAAGAATAGTTAGTAAAGCAAGAGAAAAGGGTAATGAAAGAGATCAAGCTAATTTTCAGGTTTGAAGGGAAAAAAAAAGTTACCGTTGCTTTTTAAAACTACATATAAATGACATTTATACTAGATTTTAATGAAGGAAAAGTAATAAAATATTGAAAGTGCAAATAAAAGTATTTATGATTGCATATTACTTGAACTTGCTTAAGCTCAACTAGTTATTATAGTTGTTTTACTGACAACAAAGTTAAGCAGTAGCGTAGTAAGTTGTCTGATTTATTTTTTTCTTAATTGGTATTTCATAAAATAAGCGTTTTATTGAATTTTCCTTTTAGATAAATGAATTGGTGGATGCACGTGATGTCAGCATTGGAGCCTGGTTTGAAGCTCATATAGAAAATGTTACCCGAGCAGCAAAGGGACATAAGAATGGTAAAGCTCAAGGGAAGAGTGGTAACACTTACAAAAGGACTAATGGAAACTTAAATCAAGATCATTCTAGAGAAAATGCAAATAATTTGGACAGTACACCTTCCACATCTTATTCAGACTGTATGGACACTGATGAAGAAGCTATTTATCATATCAAGTACGATGAGTAAGTGCTCCTGATACTATTTTGAGGACAGCACATGTTGTTATTTGGTTTGTGTAAACCAAGAATTTCTTGAAGAAGCTTGGAATCAAAGAAAGCAAGTTCAATATTGCAACCAAGAAAAAAAAAACTAAAAAATTTATAACAATTTTCAGTGGGATATAGCAAATTCATTGCCAGTAATGATGTTTTTCATGCCTAAATACTTGTGAAGTATTAATATCTTCTCTTCGTAAGAATATCCTTTCTATATAAAAATATACATCGTTCATACATAAGAAAAAGAAACCATACACCCAAATTTTAACTGTGGGTTTTTTCAAGTAAAGGTTTTTAAATTTTTTTAAAATTATTTCCTGTGTATGTGGAATTCCTCTAAATGGAGCTGAAGGAGGGCTCGCTTTAAAGCAAATTTTGTTACTTAATTTGGATTTATTTTATTCCAAATAGAGCAATTGTGCACAAAATTTCAGATCTGCACTTACAGTAGAGATTTGTTATTAAGAACTTCGTGACTGAGGACTTGAAACTGATCCTGAACTGGAGAGAGGGCGAGGTTTTTTCTCACGTTAGTTTGGGGTTTTTTTTCTGTTCTCTAGTCACAACAAATTCTAGAGCCTGCAATGTGTGGGTGGGAAACCTTGAGTTTGAAAGGATTTTGTATTTATGAGCAGGCTTTGCACTGCTTCATTTGCTTGAGAAATCGTTGTGAAATTTTTTTTGTAATAATGTGTTCAAGCAGTAAGTTAAGCTTCAAAACAAATAAAATTTTAAATGAGTTGAGTATTTTTAATTTTTGATACTGAGATTAGTAAAAGTACTGTAGTTTGTGCTTTGTAAGATTGAAGTAGAAGGATGCAAAGTATATTCAGTATTAACTAAATAGAGATTTCCAAAACACTTTTTCAGAGTAGCTATTTCAACTTTACGTATTTTAATACGTAACTCTGAATCTGAATTACAGAGAACACTTTTTGTTCCTCTTACTAGTAATAGATACAACTTAATGCACTTTTTTGACTGTATGCTAAGTTTGGATTCCATATCTGCAACTTTAAGCCTTTTACTTAAAATGTTAGAGAATTAAAATGGTGGAAATAGAAATATAAATATTTCATTGAATATTGCAAAAGATACTTGAAAATAACGTTGTGGACTATTAAGATCAAAACGAATGTTTTTTTTCCTTGAAATTAATGTCTTTGGTGTGATTTCAAAGACCTGTCTTTACTATTACCTGATTTTACATTACTGTGGATATATGTAAGTTAGCAATGGGGAAACATTTCTGAGAAAGTGTTTGTAACTGTTGCAGTGAAATTATGGGGGTTTTTTTGTAGATGCTGTCATTTTATATGAGTTGCAAGTACAGAAGTAGAAAAAGTTTCACAAAGGTTCTGATTTTTCTTTGGTATAGTCTTAACGAACGAAAAAACATTGACCTCTGTTAATGTGTACTTCCCTTTCAGCACGTGGAGACAGTCTTTTTACTCCTACAAGAGGATTATGTATAGCAGTTGTATACACTTAGCCAACAAAATTAAGTAAGGCACAAAACCATAATGTGGCGAGATAGTCACAGTTAAGATGATCAGTCTCAAATATTGGAAGTTAGAACTTTTGGAGAGAAAAATCATTGGAAAGTGTGACTTGTACATTTATGAGTGATAAAGTTTTTGATGGATGTTCCTGATACAATTCTTTTGGGGTCTCACTTTTTTTCTTTTAGTGTTATCCAACATGCACATTCTTACTGTAACTACATTTGTGCTCCTACCACTTTGTTTTCATACATTAGTGTTTACTTCTTTGATGTCTGTAGACAACACTTGTATTCTGCCACCTTTTTGCTTGATGTGGATAAGTAGGAAGATCTTGGTGTGCTTTGACACACAGTTGTTCTCTGCTCCAGAAACAGATTAATTTATCTCTTCACTCCTGTTCTTCAAGCTTCAGATCTCACTGTGAGTACTATGCCCTGCACAGTTACTTGTGCGTGGGTGTTTTGTTTTTCAGGTTTGGACTAAGCATTTTGCTGCCAAATGTACTTGGCATTTTCTAGTCTATCCTTGCTGTGTTGTTTTGGAGAAGCTCTTCTTCTTTTTATCTCTGATAGGTGATGGCTCTTACGGGTGGCATAATTTCAGCTCTGTCTTTCCTGTAATAGGTATTCTTACATGACATAAAAACACTCTCCAATATATGAAACAGAGTAAAAATTACTTACAAATGGAAGACATAAACCTGGTGCCAGTAAAGCCATCAAAATTACTTTAATACGTTGGAAGGACTATATGTCATAGGTGGGCACAGGTGCACAACTTCTCAAATCATAACTGATGCTTTTCTGTCTGTTACATCCTTCCAGTTTGAAAAGAAAAAAAAAAATCACCACAGAGGTTAGTTGAGGGGTAGGTCACCTGTAATGCATTGGGTTGGTCTACTCTACTTCCTAGGTCACTGTTTTCCTAGAGCAGTTGTTCTTAAAGGGTGAAGCAGGACTTGTCCTTTTCTTAAGTGAGAAAGCTGGCTTTAGCAGCAGTGCTGCTAGATTTACATATCACAAGTCCTGTGCAAAACTTAAACACTTTGGTACGCAGTTTTAGATTTCATAAAAGTGTACCTCCTCTGAGGGGCTCAGTGTTCATTTTTTCCTCTTTCCATTTCTTGTTTAAATAGTGTAGTTATAGTGAATGTGAAAGGGAAAAATATAACGGAGCTCTTTTTCGCGAAGAGTATAATTAAGGGAAATTACCCTTTCTGGGCAAGAATTAATTATAGTAATTTCAAAGGGCTAACTACCTTATGACTAAACAGAGCTCTCCTACTAGCTGTGACTGCCACAGATAGGAGGTACTACATATCCCTCTGTGATTTGGTAGATAACAGAACTGGTCAGTTGTTTCTGTTGTGGTTTTCTCCCACCTCTTCCACCACTGAGCCCCACCCCAGCTGTGTGACTGTTACTTAACTAAATTGCTGCAACAGTTTTAAGGCCCACATATTTCTGCAGAGAGAAAACCTAGGGCCATTGGGAGAAACAGAACTCAGTTTCATATGAAACTGGAATCACAGTTCTTTATAAGGTCAAAGGTTTAAAAGACTTGTGGTGCTTGTTTGAGAGCCCTGTTTTCATCAGTGAGGAAGAGACCAAAGTACCAGTTTTACTGCTGAACTTCAGGCAGTACCAAATTTCTTGGCATCCATTTGTGGCTAGGGAATTTTTGTGTGACAGTCCATCTTCTGCTTTCAATTTCTGAATGCAGTTTTTTCCCTGCTGGCAGCAGTTTGAAGGTGTGTTTCTGTTTTCATCAGTGTAATCTTCCTCCCCTTCTTAGACTTTATTCCCTGGTATGTCCATTTCACCGTTGCATTTGTGGGTATCACAAGGAGTCATTAAATACTTCGAAGTCAAGGGTGTGCTATCTGGTTTCATACAATGCTATCATACATTTCTTTTTTCTGCTCCCAGCACCAGACTTCAAATACAGAAGAAATGAACCTGTCTTGAACGCAAGAAAGCCAAATCCTGATTTAAAAGGACTTGAGAGGAATCTGACACATGCTGAGATCCTAAAGTTAACTGAGATAACTGTGGTTGGTCTCCACCACAGCTTGCTTAAGAATCATTTCCAGATCAGAAATAGGACATTTAAGTAGCTCAGAGTGGCACCATAAGGACATGCCTACAATGCTGTGTCATATCAACATTTGCCTCTTCTTAACTTACTGTATTTCATATTTGTTACTGATGTAGCACTGGTTATAGTATACTTAGTTTCAGGGAGACAGTTCTCATTCTGCAAGTATTAGCTTCTTGATCATTAGCTCCCCAAAGCAGCGGAAAGACTTAGAGATTTACAATCAAATAGTGTCTTTTCCTTCCTTTTCTTGTTTAATTCATTTGTAATAAAGTCTTTCCATTTAAGAAAGCTCTCAGCAGAAGCCACAGGGAGGCTGGATGTTTCTGCAGCATGAGAAATTTCAGTATGACTACCTATGTGGAAGTAGAGAGTCAGTATGACTCAAGTGTAGGTAACTTTTTTCAAGGCCGCTGTGCTTGGCTGATGATACTCCCCTCAGGTTTTGTAACAATCAGAGAATTTTATTTTAAACCATGAGGTAATTTCTGCAGCATATGCCATAAAGTACACTGTGGTTATTTATTCTAGGGAACTAGTTGCTTCTGTTCACCTCATGCTTAATGTGAGCCATGGAGTGATGCCCTCAGATCTTTAAAGTTGTAAACACACACACACACATACACACACGCACGCACACGCATGAAGAAGATTAGGATTTCACTGTGTTGCCGCAGAGGTCAAAAAGTTATAGTCATCCTGTGTAGCTGTTGAAGCAACATGCAAGACCCAGTCTTACAGTTGGAGAGCACAGAATATTTTGAAGTGATGAGAAGAAAAGTTCTAAGAACTACCTGGTCAAAAAACCCACTTTCTGTTTGAAATTGTCATCCACAGCTGAAGAGTTCACCAAGAGGATAATAGTATTCAACTTGCTATTACTTTCTCGAGGAATGATTTGAAGATTAGACTTGCTTAACAGTCAATTTTTCTAAATGTTTTTAATGTGAAATTTTCAAATATAGGTAGCAGGCTGGGATTGAATAGATTGTATCTGAGAATTCACATAGATGACACTACTGATAAATTGATTTTTGGAGACCAAAAGACAATATGGGCTGTTCTCAGATGAGGTAGCCCCGACTTCTTTCTCATACTTTGCTTTCCAGCTGTGTACATCTGATAGTGAAGTTGCATTGAATTTTGTGGTTATGTGACTGTACAATGAAGTGCTCTTGCTTCGTAATATAGCTAAAAGCTAGTGTTTACTAGGTGAATGTTACTGCATTTTGTCACTCGTCAGTCAAATAAATTTGCCCAGTGAAGCTGGAATATGGGAAAGCATCCCTGCTTCTTTGAGAGGGAGCTGCTTTGTGCAGCATTAGTGATAGTGAATGATGCAAACCATTCTGTTTTGTCTTCTGTGAAGAAATGCCAAAATACATCCCTTTGCATGCTATGTGTTTCTCAATTAACCCTTGTAAGTGTTTAGCTGAGTTATTTGACTTTTTTCTTTATATACATCAAATACAGGAAAGAGTGCACATCAGGAGGATGCATGCTGTCAGATTCCTGACTGTAGTTTCAGACACTGAGGTGAGGAGAGGGATTCCTTTTGAATGGCATGAAGTTAATGGCTAGAAACATGACAAAATGACGGGAGGTATAGACTGTAGTTTATTACAGCACTTACTTCCTTTTGTTTATGTTGGACAGTTTATTTAGAATTTCGGAAGAGGAATGAGAGCTATACTGTCTGCTGAGCAGAATGTTAAGACAATCTGGTCCTAAGGGTAACATGTGTTTTTTCTGACCTTTTGTCAGTCACAAACCTTTTTTGTAATTAGTCTGAGTGACTACTTGGAGCACCTCTCCTAGCTATGTAATTTTGTTTTTTAGTTTCTAATATCAGTGATTAATTTGTATACTCATTCAAAAGTTTTACCTCATATAGATTATTAGGTAATGCTAAAGTAAGAAAAGAGCTGCTATGTCAGATGTCTTTTTTCCATATATCCTCACTGGAAAGAGCGCCACCAGAATCATTCAGACTTGAAAGTATTTTGTGGGAGTAGCTGCATGCTACTGCTCTTCATTTCAAGAAGTCTGTTCCTTGTAAGGTTTGTCCCATTTGCAATGGGTTTCTGACTGCATATTCTGTATTTTATAATGTCAGAGTATTTGTATGTATTATAGTCAGGGTTTTAACAACAGGCATTAACTGTAAGACTTTGATTTCTTATGATGTAGACACCTTGTGCAAACTGAAAAGGAAATAGTCTGAGGAGACAATCGAGGTATTTCTTATATTTCTTTAGAAAGGATTTGAGCTAAGGGAGGGAAGCTTTGCTGTCCTAGTCATTGTTTGAGAGAACAACTAAAACAATGACAGTTAAACTTTTTTTGGCTTAAAACTGATTCTTGGCTGAGAAAATGGTGTGATCAGTGAGAATAAGATTGAATTTTACTACTTATTCATTTATCTTGAATTAGCTGTAAGTGTTCTCCTTGCACTCCTAAGGAAATTTTTTTTTTAAAAAAATGTCTGTTAGTAAATGCATGACTTGTCATCCTCTCTGCTATCTAGTGAAGTAAACCTGGTTTTCACTTTATTCACATTACTTAGACTTATAATACAACAGTATTGTACTAAAAAATTGAATGTTCTATATATTTCTTACACTTCTGAACTTCTGTTTTGATACTCTTATTTCCAGGTTGTCTCCCTTCAGGGTATCCATGTTGTCCACACAGCAGTCGTGTAAGACTAGCAATTACTTTTTCTTGAAATTCAGAATTACAGTAATTAGGAAAGTAAGATAGTTCTCCTCAGGCTATTAATACAGCTTCTCAGTGTTTAAACTGCTTAATTGTGTAATTGTTAGTTGTTAGGTGAGGTTTTCAAAATCTTGTTTGTGTTCCATGTGACTGATTTTTATCTTTATTGATATTCATTATGCCTTCCAGTCTGTCTTTTGAAATATATTACTTGTTTTTCTTGTAATAACAAATTATCAGACCTACTGGTGTTTTGGAAGTGCACAGCTTGACTACCCTAGTGATATTTTTTTTCCCATTCATAATTGTGGCTTACATGGTCTTCCAGTGTAGTGCTTTTTCAAACACTGTGTTGGCTTTCTCAAACACTACAGCAAAATTGGGCTCATTATTTCCTAAGGTTATCAGGGAGTGGGATAGTAGGAATCTAGTTTTTATTCAGGGCTACTTCTTAGTCAGATTTACCTCTTCTAGGAGTTCATTCCATTTTATTTCTTTTTTTGTTTTTGCCCTTCTATTCCATCATTCCAGGACTGGAATGACCCTTTTCTGAATTTTTTAATTGAGAAAATAAATTATACTTTTATTTTCTTAATATTGGAAAATAATTTTAAAAATTGTACCTCTGCACTAACATTCCTCGCTGTACTAATATGGAGAGTGGATGGGGAATTCTTTACTTTTGTTCCCAGTATTTTGTCTGTCCAGTTCTAGTTGTTCTAGTAACAGCTAGGAAAAGTTTTAGAGCGTATGTTGCAAGGTCTCAGTAAATTGAGCAGACTTGGGTTTATTCTGATGTGGAACTACTATGTGTCTTAGTATTTGAGCATTTTAGAAACCAAAGCCAACCATCTGACCATAGCCAAGAAATACTGGAACTGTTACTTCATGAATAATTCTGTGCTATGGAGACCATCTACACAGATAGGAAATCTCAAGAAATCCTTGCTATGCTAGTGTTAGAAATACTACAGGGAAGAATTGAATTAGAGGTAAATAGAGACATCCTATGGGCAATATTCATTAAACTCTTATGATTATGCTTGCTGTTACAGCTCCTTTTTTCAGTGTTAGTTGCCAAATGTCCTAAAAACATGGAAAACTGGGAAACTGTCCACAGCTGTTTTAAATTTAAAGGTTTAATTGTGCCTTATAATCTTCATTTCAACTGTACCAAATTTATGCTAGTCTAATTAAAACATTGCTGTGAAAATGTTTGTTTTCTCTTGAGTGTTATCTCAGGATTTTAAAAGTAACTCAATAAATGGGAAAACACTTTCAGCGTATGTTCATGTCTCACTGTAGTCCTTTATTAAAGCTTGCCAGAATGGGCAAGAATTAATTTACACTTAATTCTTGAGGTTAGAATACCGTATTTGTTCTCTTTATATTTTGCTTTATCTACGTAAGTCCAGATATTCCTATCTTGTGGTTCTATGCTTAAATGTTATTCTTGCATATTTAAAAGATTAGGTTGTAAATTAATGTGTAATTTTTTACAAATGAGGTGGTAAACTTTAGGAAAACGAATGTGAGGTAGTAGAATTTTCTAATGTGAGTGTGATTTTTTTCCATATTTAAGTAAATTGTGGCATTAGACACATTTGAGGGCACAAGTTTACTGTGAAAGTACTGTTTACTTACTAGTGTAATAATGAATAGTGGTACTGAGCTTAACATACAGTTTAACTCTGCTCAATTTTTAGTGTAACTCAGAACTTGTGACAAATACTGCTTCTGCTGTTCTGCCTGAGGTATCAGTTATTGACAAATGTGAAGGGTTAAATAGCTCCTAGCATTCACTAACAACCATGAAAACATTTCTCTCTGTGTGAAGGCAGTAAAAACATTCAATGTCTGGAACCCTTTGCAAAAGAAAGGTGAAATGTGGCAAAAAAAAATCTCATTTGTTTTTTTCTAAAGTTTCTAAGCTTTCGTTTCTGACCAGCTGATTAGCGGAAAAATGCACTCAGTGGAGAGTCAACCTTCCTTTTCTTCCTTTGGAAAACAGTTAGTTTGTGTTTATAAGGGAGGAGTTTGGGGGTTTCTTTTGGTAAATGATCTTGTTCTAGTCAAGCTGATAGGCAATTTTTTTGCTTGGGTTTTTTCATGAGCTACTTCCAAGAACAACGGTGGAGACATTGTTAATGATGACAATCTTTGAAATTCCTCATCAGTACAATAGGAAGGATTCTGGTCTGAGTTGTATAGAGGTGGGAAAGATAATATGAATCTGAATTTAGGAAAAAAGGTTTGTCCAAAGCTCTCCCAGTAAAAACAGAAGCTGAAGAGATTTTACTTTCAGAAGAGAATAGATTTTTCAGATGAAGGTTAAGTTTCTATGATTGTAAACTCTTGTAAGTCATATATTTTGATTTTTTTTTTTTTTTTATAGTGACATGGGAACTTCTGAAATGTTCATTGGTTATTTTTACAATCCCATATGTGCTTTTTACTTGATTATTTCACTGTATACATAAATGATGTCTATTTTTGATCTATCTCCTCTAGTTTCCTGATATTTAAGCACTATTTTGGTTTCAGAGTTCAAGTAAACTTAGTCTTTATTTACTATTTTCTACTTGCTGTCTTCTAC
>VWZT01000121.1:4144-17895 GCA_013397055.1 Pachycephala philippinensis
CCCATCCCATCCCCAGCCGTGTGTTGGAGCTGCAGGGATGGGTGCAGCCTTCCTGCTGGCTGTTGCTTTTTGGTGGCTCTGGTCTCCAGGTTGGCTGTAGCAGATCCTGCCCTGAGGAATTTTGGTGGATTTCTCTGGCTGCCCATAGGATTGGGGCACAGGCTCACTCCCATGGGGACATCTCAAAGCCTTGTACGGCCCCGTCTCACTCCTGCCAGGATGAGCCTGAGCAGCCCCGTTGGGCTTGAGAGCATCACGTCTCATTTGCCTGTGCCTCGCTCAAGGAACCATCCCATGGATCATCCCAGGACCTTGCTGGTTTCCTGGAACAGCCGGGCTGGGAGGGAATGTGCCCCTCACCCAGGACTGTGGCTGCCGTGGGCGATGCCGAGAAGCAGAGCAGGGCTGAATTTAAAATGTATGATCCTAAGCAGATCCTCTTACCTCTAATCTGTCCCTAAGACAGGATTCTCTTGCCAGAAAACCCTTTTATTTGCAGACTGATGTGACTAGAACATGATAAGTCACTAATTCTTCAGTGTGTCTGCTTGAACAAGAGCCTGGACTCTTATCTGTGCAGGGCTGGCAGCCAGGGAGATGTTAATTGGGATTTAATGTAGTGAACACGGCTCTGGACAAAGGCTGGTGCTGCTGACATCCCTGGGGCGCTTGCTGGGTGCTGCAGGAAAGGGGCTGTGCCCACCTGGAGACCAGGAGTGGGGGGTGTTTATGTAGGGCCGGGTTTATGGCTTCTCCAGGCTGGAGGTGGCAGAGGGGACGTGGTGGGGTGACCCCTCCAGGGGGCTGTGGAGGGGCTGTGGGGTGGCTCTGGCAGCAGAGCAGGTTGGAAGTGCTGTGTGCTGTGAGGGGCTGTGGTGTTAATCTGCATTTCCTGGGATCTGCTGAGGAGCTGAGCAGGATCTGAGCAGCCAGCACCGGCATGTTGTGGGTTCTGAAAGGATCTTGGCACTGGCACCGGCGTTGGAGCGGCTGCAGGCAGGAGTGTGCAAGGCCTGGGGAGGAAAACATCCCAAAGCAGAAGTTTCTATTTTTAGCTACAGAGTGCAAATGCACAGAGCTGCTGAGGAGGTAATCGCCTGCCCTGGGAGATGAATGGTTGCGATTTTTCTCTGAAGGGAAGATTTATGGGATGAGGCAGAGGGAACCGTGCCAGGGTGTTTTGGCCACCCGGCTCTCCCTGGGATGCTGGGCCTGCATGGGAATGTCTCTGGAGGTGGCACAGCTGAGGAAGAGGATCATTGAGTACAATGCCCAGTGCCTGGGACATCCTCCAGCCCCACACAGCACGGCTGGAGCAGGACCATGTCCAGCCACACCATGGCACAGCCTGGCCTCCAGCCCATGTCCCTGCCCCACTCTCCCCATTCCCAGAGGCTTTCCACAAGTTCCAGCACAGCATCAGGTTATTCCTTCCCTTCTCCTGCAGGGATTGTGCTCCTGGAAGGGTTTTCCCCAGGCTGGAGTGGTGGGCTGGCTGTGTTCTCCGTGGAGGTGCTGTGTGGCTGGGCTGTGCTGGGTCAGGCACTGCTTGGATTTAGAGGGACCAGATTTTTGGAGCACTGAGGGGGCAAAGTGGGGCTGCTCCTTGATCCCTGGCTGTGGCAATGGGCCGGGATGTTCTGAGCCAGGCACTGTGCCTGGAGCGATGCTGAGCCACCAGGAGCAGCTCCCTGGCTGCGCATGTGTGGGAAAACCTCAGGGTTTTAACGAGCAGATTTAATGCAGTGTCCTGCTGGTTTGGGCAGATTTCCATATCGATCCTTGATCTATTTTTGCAGCCACTGTTGGAGGTGGTGGCTATTTGTGTGTCTGCTATATCACAACTCATCCAATTTCCTCCTGGCACAGGAGTGTTTGTGCTCTCAGGGGCTCCCTGAGCTTTGCCAGGTGGGAATTTGGCTCCGAGTCTGGCCTTGGCACAGGGCTGGGGTGCTCCAGCATCCCTTCAGCCAGTCCTCCACTGCTGGGTTTCTCCTGACTTCCTGAAATAAAGGATAACCCAATCTATCCCCCAGTCCTGGGTGGCCTGGCCCGGTGACACCACAACCTAATGACATTTCTAGGTGGCTGCGCTGTCAGTCCCACAGCTCATTACTGGCACTAATTAACTCTGTGCCGCCCCAGCGCCTGGTTCGATCTACAGTCACTAATGCCATTTATCCCCATTTTGACAGGAATTTGCCCCTGCTCATCTTCAGGAGATGCCTCCAAGGCCCAGTAATGACATTTGACGGGCTTCTTTTCCATGGTTAAAGTGGAGCACCCCTGTGCAGGGGGTGCTTGGGTGGGTGCTCCTGGGCAGCACCACTGGAGCCAGTGCCTGTCACAGGCTCTGGGGAGCTGGGGTGGGGATCCCCTGGATGGAGCCAGAATGTGTCAGTGAGCAGCTTCCCATTTGTCCAGTTAATTGCGAAGCAAATTGATCCATGTATCCAATTTAACTTTAAAGGCTAATTAATGAGTTCATGCGTGTAAGAGCTGGGAGAGGCTGGGTTGTCGATGCCAATCCTGGGCTGTGCTGCAGCTTCAGTGGTGTGGCCTCAGGCATCTGGGGATGTGCCAGTTGCTCCTGGTGATCTGAGGGAATGGCATTTGCCCATCCTGCAGCTGCTGTCAGGGCAGAGCAGGGCGGCAGCGCTGGGTTTGTGTGGGAGCATTGTCTGTGCACGTTTCAGGAGCGGCGCGGTTTCGCTCCAGCACCTTCCCCTCCCTCCCTTCTGCTTCCAAACGGCTGCTCCCGGGCAGTCGTGGTGGAGGGATCATGCCAGGGCTGCAGCCAGCGGGGCCTTGGTGTGTGATAATGCTGCTCTTAATTGAGGACCATCTGCACTCGGTAATTTAATTTTTCCTGCATCTGCAAGGTTCCAACTTTGTTTATCTGATGTCCTGAAGATTATTTAACTTCGGAGCATTGTGTTTGTCCACCCCAGGCACTGCAGGCATTCCACTGCATCCCCTGCTAGATGGGATTTTAATAACGTTTGCACTGCCCCAGGAAAAAGAACACAAAAACTGAAATTGGGGAGGGTAAAAGCAGAGCTGAGGTGCAGGGATGGTTTTCCTGCCCAAATTGTGGCAGGAGGCTGCTGGGAGCGTTAGCTCTTCTCTAACAAACGGGGTGAGATGAGGAAGGAGCCCTGAGCAACACAGCCCCTCCCCTCGCCAGCAAGGCTGGCAGCACATTTCACATCTCAGTGCATTGACACACGTCGTCTTTTGTCTTTGGANAAATTGGAAGCTGGAAAGTCACTTATCTGTGGTATGGGGGGAGACCTGGGCATCTGGTTCATCTGAACCACCCTGGTGTGTGCTGCTGGCAGCAGCCCCTGCCCTTTCCCAGCTCAGCTCCTGCCTTTTCCCACCCTGCTCCTCCCATCTTCTTCTTGGCTTCACCCATGTTCTGCAGCCACCCTGTACTTGGGGGCAGGCAGGTATCACAGAATACTGGAATGGTTTGGGTTGGAAAGGACCTCAATCCACCCCCTGCCCTGGGCAGGAACACCTCCCACTAAACCACGTTACTCCAAGGCCCATCCAACCTGGCCTTGGACACTTCCAGAGATGGGGCAGCCACAGCTTCTCTGGGCAAACTTTTCTGGGATGCAGGCAGGAGTGATGCTCTGGCTGTGTCTCCTGCCTGCAGGAGCACTTCTACAGCTTTTCACCCTGGAACCCTGCTCTGTTCCTCACCCAATCCTCAGAAAATCAATTTTTTCCCCAGGCTGGTCCAGCAGCACTTGGATCCTTGTGCCGACTTTAATTAGGCCTAAGCATTTACCTCCCTAAAATATAGGTCAGTCGTAATTAGCGTGACTCCTGTTGCTGCCGGTTCCATGTTAATTAACTCCTGAAGTGGAGGTCAGTGCATGTGGGGCACCTTTGGAGCTTCAGCTTTTTCGGCTGCTCACCAGATGCTTCAAGGTGGCTTTGGCCTAGATGATCCACGCTCAGGGCTGCAGCCATGTTCTCCCTCCCTCCTTCCCTCCCTCCCACCCATGGTGGTCTATCAGCCTTGGAGCACGGCCAAATTGGGGACATGGCTATGTCCCCTGGCACAGCCACACACTCTGCTCTGAGCTGGAGGTGCTCGTGTGGCCATGGGGAAGGGCACCTGTTCGGTGCTGGTTTTAATGTGACTCTCATTGTGTCCTTGTCCCTTGTCACCATCCACCACACCAAGTGTCCTCATCCCCTTGTACCAAGATCAGGGGCCGGTGGTGAAACACACCTCTGCAGTCCCTCCTCTGCGGTCCCTGGCACGGTCCCTGGCACAGTCCCTGGCAGGTGGTATTGGCAGCTGGCTGCCAGCACCTGGGAATGGTGTTTGGAGTGGCACTGTGCCAGCACAGAGCCTGCGGGATGTGCCTGTGCCTCCGCTGCGACTCCGGCACCTGCACCTAGGAGCCGGGGTTTTGGAGGGCAAGGTGAGCTTGGAGAGTGGATCTCCTGCAGAGCATGATCCTGCTCTGTCTCACCTGTGGCACGGGTTAGGGCAGGGCTGTTCCCCCTCCTCTGGGACGAGGTGAAGGTGCAGCTCAGCGCCGTTTGCCATGGCTGCGGTTCTGCCCTGGAGATGGCTCTGTCCCTGCTCACCTGGGAGCGCCGGGCAGAGGCACCAAGGTCCAAGGAGTACATTGTGGCAGTGGGCACCCTGGGTTTTAGGCACTTCATGCCTTCAGCAGCCCTGGTGTCACATCCTGGGAAAGGCTCAGCTCCACATGCAGGGAGCCCTAAAGCCCGGCCGGCTCCCTGAGCCCCAGCTTTTCCCCGAGTACTTCCCAGCTCCCCCACCCCACTCCCTGGCTGCCTATTTTTACAGCTCCCGGGCTGTGAATCACTTCTCTCCCCTGTCTCAGTCGCTGCCTTTGAAGGTATTTATAAACCTCGGCCGTCTCCCTGCGCCTGCCTGAGCAGACAGAGGATGCAGCGCTCCGGCTCTCTCCTGCCCTCTCCTCCTCGCCCGATCCTTGGGTCGATGTACAGGGGATGAGATACTCCCTCTGCCCTCATTAAAACCATCAATGAAGAGCCTTGCCAGCACCTGAAGGGGTGATGGTGCTGAGCGGTGTGGGATGTGCAGGGATGGATCTTGGCATGGATCCCTGGGGGGTTTGGTGGCACTGGAGCTGGTGGCATGTCCAGTGCTGGGGGTGGGTGAGCCAGGGCTGAGCCAGCGGAGCCCAGCTGGGGTCATGGCAGCCTTGGCCATCCCATGGCCATGTGATGAGGGAGATGGGAGCATCCCAAACCAGCTCTGGAGCAAATGGAGGAAATGGGATTTAAATTATCCCCAGAGCAGCCACCAGCTGCCTCATCCCACTGGTGCGCTGTTCCCTGGCCGTGTTTCCAGCACGTCCCACTGATTACTGTGCTAATTTCTATGGATCTGGCGAGCAAATTAATCTCTTCTCTGCTCCTTCCCCTGGGAGCGCTGGTCTGTAGGCTTGCATTCCTTTAATGTTTGGAGAGGCTGGTGCGGATTGCTGGGATGGTGGTTGCTCTGGGACACAGTCAGGATCCATCTCCTGCCCTCCCTGTCTGACACAGCCACCCTGAGGGGCACTGAGGGCCTCCCACCTTTCCTAAAACCAAGCAAAACGGGGGGGGAAATCCTGAGAGAGAAACCAGGAGAAAAACAGGTCCAAGAGGCAGGGGCAGGAGTTATTTTTAATTTGCTGGCTGGATGTGGAGTGGTTGACTCTGTCTTTTGAAGGCCATTAAGATGGAATGCTGGTGCTCATTAATTTATGTCCAGAGGTCTCCAGCCTGAGCTAGGCGTGGCATTGCCAGGGTTTCCAAACAGATGCAACTTGTGCTGATAGAGGGAGAAATCGTATGACTGGGCCATGGTGCAAACAGCTCTGCAGGTGCTGGGACCAACGGATGGGAGTTTAAAAAGAAGGAGAGGGAATCAGCCCGAGGGTTTGCGGAAAACACTGACCGGGACGGGGGCTGGCTGTGTCTCCCTGGGCATCCTGCAGCTGTGCTCACCCCTCACCACCCTTCCTATTCTCTTTCAGAACAAGGTGCTGACGGTGGATGGGGTGAAGGTGAAGCTGCAGGTATGTCCCCATTGCCCTGGAAGGATCTCCCTTGCTGCCCCGGGTGTTCAGAGATGGACAAAGCCCCTCAGAGGACAAAGCAGAGGAGCACCCCCAAAATGGGGCGCCATCTCTATCCTTTGTGGTCATGTTTCCTGCCCTGGGACAGCCTTATGGACCCTTCTGGCTGCTCTGTCCCTTTGGCAGGACAGGGGCTGGGGGCTGTTCTGGCCACAGTGATCCTCATCCCAGCCCTGCTGCCTCCCTGCTGCTCTGTGACTGTATCCAGACCTGGTGAAACCAGAGCAGCACCTGTGGGGTTTGCCTCGTGTTTCCAGGCCACTCCTGCTTTGGGAGAGCCAAAGGATGCTGAGACGGCTTGAGATCCTGGAAGGGATCCACATTCCCTGGCTCAGCCTGCCTCCAGCCCATGGGACATGCAGATTCCTTGTGCCCCTGCAGCCAGAGCTGCTCCAGCCCCCTGAGACCTGACCGTTTCTCGGAGCCCTTTGCTCTGAGCTCGGTAACACAGATCCTGCAGGCAGCAGTGTGCACTCTGCAAACTCCTGCTGCATTAAGGGCTGATAAATCACGTTAGCGGGTCCCCATGCATCCATCTGCTCCATGGATTTTCCGATTAAGAGCTGTGTCGGGAGCCCTTAGCCACGTCGTGTCTCCATACTGAGGAGTAGGAAGATGCTGCTTCCATATTTATTGCTCTGGTCATTTTTCCTGTTGCTATCCCTGGGAGCAAAAGCTGGAGAAGCTTCCTGGGGTTGCACCATGTTGTTTGGGCTGGTTTTGGTGGGTTCTGGTCCGGTCTGATCCCTCTGCTCCCGTCTGCCTTCCAGATCTGGGACACAGCTGGGCAGGAGCGCTTCCGCAGTGTCACCCACGCCTACTACCGGGATGCCCACGGTAAGCACGGCCACCTCTGCTCTTGGGGACAGAGCCTCCTCCCTCCGGCTCTCCGGGGCCCTGAGCTGCCACTCCAGGCCAGGTAAATCAGGAATCACTGGAGTGGTTTTCCACGGGAAGCAGCTGCCATGGATGGAGGAGGCTGTGCAAATACCAGCAGTGTGACGTGTTGCTGTGCTGGATTTTAGTGTGTTCTGTATGTCACAGCAGGGACCTCATGTCCCCAGCTGTGACCTGCCACAGGGGCTGTGCAGTGTGTTCTGAGCCATGGGCTCGGCTTGGCACTGGCACTAATGCCCTGTCCCTCTCTCCACAGCCCTGCTCCTCCTCTACGATGTCACCAACAAAGCGTCCTTTGACAACATCCAGGTACAGCAGCACCCCCAGCCCCTCCTGCTGTCCCTCGCATGTGACAGGCTGGGTTGTGGTTTGTGGGTTTGTTCAGGATGAGGTGTGTGCTGGAGGTGGGAGCTGTGGTCACTTGCAGAAGGGCTGTGGTTACTGCTGAGCACCTGCAAGGACATGCAGGGAAGGTTTTCCCTTTCACAGCAAATAAAAGAGTGATGGATTCACTGCTCCGGCCAATTAACGCTGTGTAATTACAGCACTGGCAGAGAACTTGCTGTGGTAGCTGAGCACGGGAGCTTTCCCCAGCGAGCTGCTCCCTCATCCCCCTCTGCTCCTTCAGGTCACAGTGGGTCAGGGTTGGGCACCTCACTGCCCACCCCCAGCTTAGTCAAACCTGGCAGGGAGAGAGTCACATTCTGCGGCACCTCCCCAGCTCACCTGCCCTTCCTGCCAGCTTTGGGGGGTGTCCCTGGTGCTGCCCGAGTTTGCCCCCTCCCTGTAGCAGGTCCTTCAGGGGTGCTGGGGAGTGGTGCTGGGGCAGAGGGCTCTCAAACCTGGCACAGGGGGAGAGCAGACGCTGCCCACATCGCAGTGGGGGGGTCAGGGACACCTGGGCACTCAGTGTCCCCTCCCTTTGCCCCACCAGCCCCATGTGGCTGCTGGGGGCCACCTGTGCCAGCGCTGCCAGAGCATGTCCTGAGCCAGGGAACAATTATCCCTGACTGAACTGGATGTAATTGCCTGTGTCCTGGGCATAAGAACACCGTGTGCATCCACAGGGAGCAGCTGTGCCTGCACAAACACCCTGTGCCGTGGTGGCATCAACACCCTGGCGCCGTGATGTGTCACACCAGCTCCTGGGGTTCCATAGCCCCTGATCCCCCAGGTGCCTGGAGCTCTCCCTGCTCCGGAGCATCCTTCCCTTGGCAGCTCCACACCTGGCACCCCTCTGTGCCTGCAGTCCCATGGCAGGGACAGGGCAGGTCCTGCCACCCTGCTCCCGTGTCACCGGCACTGAGAATGCTTCCCACCAGCTGGGACTGGCCAGCAGTGGCATTTTCCAGCCTGAGGACCTGGATGGCTCAAGGAGGGTGAGTGCTGGGTGTTAACCAGGCTCTGGCACTGGGAGAAAGGATGGAGCCAGAGTGGAGTCAGAAAGCGAAACAGAGGGAGTCAGGAGTGACTCCAACCCATCCATGGCGCCAAGTGCCCTGAGCCCAGCCGGGGTGCAGTGGGGTCCTGGGGCTGCATCCACATGTCTTGGGCTCCTGCTGCATTTGGAGCAGGGATCACCAGGGACCACTGGCAATCACTAGGAATCACTGTGAGCTCAGCAACAGCACTGGAGACAGCATGCGGCAGCTCACACCATGGGGTCAGGGATTACAGGGAATTAGGGCAGGTTTGATTAGATTAGGCTGGATTAGAGGGCAGGGAAGCCACCCTCGGCTCGGGGAAGCAGGTTCAGGTACGTGCCGGGATCAGTGTGCTCAGCAGGGGGGCAGCACATGCAGGACATGGGCACAGGGCACATCCCAGAGCCAACCCTCAGCCTCGTCCTCTGAATGTCCCAGCCGAGGGGGAATTGCCAAGGGTCAAAGCCCTACAAGCACTCGTGGGCAGATGGAGTGGGCAGGGGTATCAGAAGGCTGCTGTTACCCTGGGAGATGGGGATCTGGTAACAGCCAAAGTGGGGGGTGCTGGGCTTGCTTGGGCTCAGGGGCACCCCAGGGTACCCCCTTGTTGACAGGGATCATCCATGGAACATCACATCCCCAGCATTGCTTGGGATGGCAGCACTGCCCACCGAGGGCATCCATGCCCAGGACTGGGGCAGCTCCCCATCATTCCCCTCCTCCTCCTCCTTCTGGAGCTGTTGCCAACCCCTCTCTTTGGCTGTGTCCCTCCAGGCGTGGCTGACAGAGATTCATGAATACGCACAGCAGGATGTGGTCCTCATGTTACTGGGAAACAAGGTGAGCCTGCCCCCAAGGCTTTGCCAGAGCCTCCTCTTCCTCCCATGCTGGAGCCACAGGCAGGAGAGCCTGGCAGGACATAAGGGGACAGGAGGTACCTGCTGGTGACCTTCCAAATCACCACAAATTGCTCTCTGCCATTCCTGTTGCAGGTGGATTCAGCCCAGGACAGAGTGGTGAAAAGGGAAGATGGAGAGAAACTTGCCAAGGTAGGTGAGGTACCTGAGGATGTCCCTGAGGATGTGCACAGGAAATGGCCACCTGGAGACTGTCTGACCCAAAATACACCTGGGAGCACTTGGTTTCTTTCCCTTGTTGTGTTCTCGCCTTTCTCCTCATCTGTTCTTCTTCTGCTAAGTTTCTACTAACGCTTCTTGTTTCTTTGTCCTCAAAAATGACTCCCTGGGAGCCCCCGGGAACATCCTTGGTGCCTTTCCTGACACCACTATGTCTCGTCCCACAGGAGTATGGAGTGCCCTTCATGGAGACCAGCGCCAAAAGCGGCCTCAACGTGGAGTTAGCGTTCACAGCCATCGCAAAGTAAGCGACCAGAGCAGTGGCCTTGCTGTCAGGGGGAGCTTTAGCAGTGTCCAGGCCATGCTGAGCTGGGCAAGGCAGCTTGGAATCATAGAATCCTGGGGATGGTTTGGCTTGGAAGGGACCTTAAAGCCCATCCAGTTCCACCCCCTGCCATGGCAGGGACACCTTCCACTATCCCAGGCTGCTCCAAGCCCCATCCAATCTGGCCTTGGACACTTCCAGGGATCCAGGGGCAGCCACAGCTTCTTTGGGTACCCTGTGCCAGGGCCTCACTATCCTCACAGGGAGGAATTCCTTCCCAATATCCCATCTAACCCAGCCCTCTGGCAGTGGGTTAGATTCCTCTTGTCCTGTCACTCCACGCCCTTGTCCAAACTCCCTCTCTGGCTTCTTCCAAACAAAATCCTCTCCCTGCCAGAAGCAGCAGCCTAGGAGTAACATCTTTCCCCTTTCCTAGGGAGCTGAAGCACAGGTCCATGAAGCTGCCCAATGAGCCCAAATTCAAGCTCCACGACTACGTGAAGAAGGAAGTGCGAGGCTCGGGCTGCTGCAGGTCCTAACAGGTGTTTGTACAGAGACTCAGGCCCGTGGGCAGTGTGTGCATGTCTGTCTGTCGTGTCTGTGTCTGCCCCCAAGGCCAGCTGAGACCAGGGCAAAGGAGCAGCAGGAAAAGCTCTCGGATTCTGCAGCCCCGTCGCATCCATCGGCTCCGGCTCCCCTCACTGGCATTCCCGCCTGGCTCGCAGGTGGGAGGTGCATGTTTGGGAAGGGGCTGGGGTCTACTCCTGTGCCTGCTCTATGAGGCTGCTGTAACCTTTGTGAGAGCCAGGGTGTGACGCAGGGGAACCAACACCTTCTCCCCACTCAGGAGGAAAAAGGTCCTGAATTCCCTTTTCTTTCCCTGCGTACCTGGAATTCAGCTGAGAGCCCTGGCCTGGGGCGTGCAGGAAAGGTGTGTTTTAAGGCAGCCGTTTTTGTAGTTGCTTTCTCCTGTCTGTCCGTCCCTGTGAGGTGGAACACACTTCCACAGTGAGGGATTCTCCTGTTCCCTGCAAAGACAGAGCTTGGCTGTCTGACCGAGTGAGCTCCTGCACACCTGGCTATGTACAGAGATTTCTGAATGTTCATCCCTTCGGGAAAGGCTCTGGTTCTCCTCCTTCCGCCGTTTCCAGTACTTTGAGAGGAAACCTAATGTATTGCAACTTATTCTAAATACCTTCCTGTAAGTGTGATGGTGTTTTCAGATTGCAACAACGCTTTGATATCTTCAAAGTTCTCTTGGGCAGCTCTTTCTTTTCACCGCAGAGAGCTGGGGGGAACCTGCAGGCAGTGATTTTACAGGCTGCAGACTCCTGCCAGCTCTCTTCAAGGGCCCCCTCACCCCTTTGGTCTGTGTCAGGCTTTTGGCTGTTTTTTTGTCAAGCTGCACTTCTAAGTACAAATTCGAATCTGGATGAAGTGTTTGGCCTTTGGCAATTTTTCCCTTTGAAAACTCCACGCACACATCAGCAGCTGCCCGCTGTACCAAGCCTCGGTGGCCACTTCAAATGAAATAGAATAACTCATCCTTGGCCCTCCAGCCAGCACCAGCCCCCCCAGCTGCTGACTCAGATGTCCCTGCCCCTCATTTTGCCTGGGATTTTGGCTCCAGCACCACCTTCCTGACGGGCACAAGGAGCCTCTGCAGCTCCCACGTGCTCTGAGCTTCACTGCTCAGGGAGCTACAGCTTCACAAGGTGAAAAAGGCTCTTAAAATTAACCTATTTTTCCTTAAATAATATTTTAGGGAGAGATGAGTCTTAAAAGGGTCTGATTTAAATTTTAAAATCCCTTTTGGAAAACCCATTCCTGCAGGAATGTTTGCATTCCTGGCAAACCCTGCTGCCAGTCCTGCAGGAGCAGCCAGGTGAGCTCTGTGATGGGGGGCATTTCAGGGCCCCCTCATCCCAGTAATTTGGTTTTGTGTGGGGCAGGACCAGCCGGGCAGCTCCATGACTCTCTTTCCTCATCCTGCCCTTCGAGCAGCAGCAGCCCCATCCCAAGATGACAAGAGTCTCCCTGAAAGCAAAATTTAGGATTCCTAATGGGTTCGGATTCTTAATGTCAGGTTGCTGCCTTCCCTCTCCCTCAGACTGGCATCTCTCTGGGTTACAAAGCTGACAGCTGGTCACTTCTTGCTCAGTGTGGGTCCAAAACCAAAACTCCTCTAAATGAGAAAGATGTAATTGTTTCCCTTTAGAGCACTTCCAACCTGTCTGTGGGGAACAGACTCTGCTACAGCAGACACCTCACAGCCATGTTTGTGGTTTAGACCCAAACTTAGAGCAGGCTCAGCCCCTCTCTGTCACCAGTTCCCAATGTGGGACTGGTTTCCCTGTGGCTGCACACTGGCCTGGCCCCAAAGCTCCTCCTCACAGCCATTTGGGATTTTTCCATGGGCCTTTGCTGCCACCACGCGGAATTGCTCAGTGCGGCGTTAATTATTCGAGTTAATTGCTCAAGTGCACCCAGCCACGTGCGAGGACTCGACCTCACCTGCAACATCCCATTTCTGCTGGCTCTTGTTTACAGCTTTTGGTTCATTCCTGTTAATAAAATTTTTTAACAATCTCCATGGCTACAGTGGTGTTTCAATTGTCTAAACACACAGCACTGCCAGTCACTCAAACAGTTCAGTTAAGCCTTGAACCCATCTGGATCCACATGGCAGAACCGGGGTATGACCCTGTTAAAATTGGATATTGGGAGAATTTCTCCCCAAAAAGGGTTGTCCAGCCCTGGCACAGCTTCCCAGGGTAGTGTTGGAGTCCCCATCCCCGAAGGGATGGAACAGCCACGTGGATGTGGCACAACTGTTGGACCTGGGTCTTAAAGGCCTTTTCCAACCTAAGTGACTCCAAGATTCCAATGAAGGGAGCGGGGCTGAGCAAAGTACAGCCCATTTCAGTGCACTCCAGTTCCACTGGGTACCCACACGAAATTTCCAGTCAGTCTGTGGTGTTACACGTCACCCCATAGAAAATTAAAAACAGAAGCAAAACCCAAAATTTTTCCAAAACTTTATTCACCTGTAAGCTACAAAATTGGCCTTATAAAGAAGCCAAAGCAAAAATACAGCAGTAAAGCATGTAAGAATAAGGCTGGACTTGAGACTGGGAAAACGTTATAGGAGTCACACGGAGCCGAACAGAAAAAAGGTTTAAATTCTCCATCTACACACTGTAGCACTAGAGTTAAGAGTGCAAATCCCTTCACTAACACTACTTCACCCACCACCTTGCCAGGATATTCACCTTGAACTAACCCATGAGGGTGAGTAAAAAGTCGGCGAATTCTTTCCTCCAGCCCATTCTGCAGCTGTTTCTTTGTGCTTTAAGAGCCGCCTCGTTGTAGAGCAGCAACGCTTCCCCGCGGGGCTCAGCCCCACTTACCGCAAACACCAGAACAGGCGACACCGCGTTTTACCGGCCCAGAACGCCGGGGACTGCCGCGGATCGAGCACGGAGGCTCCGGCACGCCGCCACCGCCGGGTCCCACGTCGCGGCCGGTTCCCGCCGCGCCCTGAGGGTAGAAGGCAGCGCGTGAGCGGGAGGAGTCCGACCGCCGGCTAGGCTGGGCCGCGGGTACCGCGGACCTCAGCCGTGACTGTTCAGCAGGGGCTGCGGCCGCCCGCCGCCCTCAGACGAGGTGTCAGAAAGGTAAATGTGGATCATCAGGGGCCCGCCCTCGGTAATATCCCCATTACCGGCCCCCCTCCCGCACACTCCTATCCCGTCCCGCACCTCTGGCTGGAAAGAAGGCACGCGGTTCCCGTTACAGCTTTTATGGCCTCTGTGACGCCGCTATTGGTCGGGCTGCTGAGGACACAGCCAATCGCTAGCGGTTGGCGTGACCGTCGCCCCGCCCC